>CAUYQU010035210.1:0-10958 GCA_963574635.1 Cheracebus regulus
TTTTTGGCCCCCCACCGTCCCATTTTTTGGGTTTGTTTTGGGGTGTAATTTTTCCCACCCATATAGGATTTATTGTAGCCCGGTCTGGTTCCCCCCCCCCCCCCCCCCCGCCAAGACAGAGTCTTGCTCTGTCACTCAGGCTGGAGTGCCTTGTCATAATCTCGGCTCACTGCAACCTCCACCTCCTGGGTTCAAGCAATTCTCCTGCCTCAGACTCCAGAGTAGCTGGGATTGCAGGCACACACCACCATGCCCAGCTAATTTTTGTATTTTTAGGAGAGATGGGGTTTTACCATGTTGGCCAGGCTGGTCTCAAACTCCTGACCTCGTGATCTATCCACTGTGGCCTCCCAAAGTGCTGGTATTACAGGTGTGAGCCACTGTGTCTGGCCTGATCTATTTTATTTGCTAAGTGGTTTTTGGCATGGCAGGTAGTAAAGCAAGAAGAGATTTTTCATCCTCTGCATTTGATCTGTGATATGGTTGCTACATGAATGTCTCCAGTGACTTTGCTGTTTCTTAACCTTCACTTCTCCACCCACATGTACTTCTCTTGGAGTACCATGTTCTGTTAGAGTCAACAAACTCTCCAAATGTACAAAGGCCAATATTAGTCCAAGGATCATGGGTTTCATAGATGTGTTTAAATTTGTTCATAATCACATTTGTTGATGCTGATCAGAATTTTTAACCTGTTCATTTTTAAGTTATTTAACAGTTGGGATGCTTTTTGCCAAAAGTAATAGGATACCCAGCTTAACCCAGTAAAGAACTTATCTGTGGTTCTCTCTCTAGAGCAAGGAAGGCCAGCATACCTCTTATGAGTCTTACTGTCTCATCCAGTCCCTCTAGCTAGAAATGCCATGTGCCAATTGGCTTATGCTGGTGTTCCTAAGCAGGCATTAGCAAGGGGGATGGCATTACCCTTGAAAGAATATGACCCACTCTTTGATGTGTCAGTGGGTGGGAGACATCTTTTTTTTTTAATTTTATTTTTAAAAATTTTCCATAAGTGATTGGGGTACAGCTGGTATTTGGTTACTTGAGTAAGGTCTTTAGTGGTGATTTGTGAGATTTTGGTGCACCCATCATCTGAGCAATATGCACTGCTCCATATTTGTAGTCTTTTATCCCTTGCTCCCCTCCTTCTCTTCCCCGCAAGTCCGCAAAGTCTATTGTATCATTCTTATGCCTTTGTGTTCTCATTGCTTAGCTCCCATTTATCAGTGATGAGAACATATGATGTTGGTTTTCCATTCCTGGATTACTTCACTTAGAATAATAGTCTCCAATCTTACCCAGGTCACTGCAAATGCTGTTAATTCGTTCCTTTTTATGGCTACATAGTATTCAATTGTGCATCTAGATACCAGTTTCTTTATCCATACATTGATTGATGGGCATTGGGGTTGGTTCCATGATTTTGCAGTTATGAATCGTGCTGCTATAAATATTCATGTGCAAGTATCTATTTCAAATAACGACTTCTTTTCCCTGGGTAGATACCCAATAGTGGGATTACTGGATCAAGTGGTAGTTCTACTTTTAGTTCTTTAAGGAATCTCCACACTGTTTTCCACAGTGGCTGTACTAGTTTACATTCCCACCAGCAGTATAGAAGTGTTCCCTGTTCACCCTTTTCAACAAATGGTGCTCGGATAATTAGCTAGCCACATGTAGGAGAATGAAACTGGATCCTCATCTCTCACCTTATACAAAAATCAACTCAAGATGGATTAAAGACTTAATCCTAAGCGCTGAAACTATAAAAATTCTAGAAGATAACATTGGAAAAGCCCTTCTAGACGTGGACTTAGGCAAGGATTTTATGACCAAGAACCCAAAAGCAAATGCAGTAACAACAAAAATAAATAGCTGGGACCTAATTAAACTAAAGAGCTTTTACATGGCAAAAGGAACAGTTAGCATAGTAAACAGACAACCCACAGAGTGGGAGAAAATCTTCCTTATCAGTATATCTGAAAAAGGACTAATATCCAGTATCTATAACTAACTCAAATCAGTAAGAGAAAAACAGTGCCTTCAAAAAGTGGGCTAAGGACATGAATAGACAGTTCTGAAAAGAAGGTATACAAATGACTGACAAACATATGAGAAAATGCTCCGTATTATTAGTGATCAGGGAAATGAAAATCAAAACCACAATGTGATACTACCTGACTCCTGCAAGAATGGCCATAATAAAAAAAATCAAAACGCAGTAGATGTTAGCGTGGATGCTGTGAACAGGGACCACTTTTTTTTTTTTAAAAAAAGACAGAGTTTAGTTTTGTCACCCAGGCTGGGGTGCAGTGGTGCTATCTCAGCTCACTGCAACCTCTGCTTCCCGGATTCAAGTGATTCTCCTGCCTTAGCCTCCCTACTAGCCATGATTACAGACATGTGCCACCATGTCCTGCTAATTTTTGTATTTTTAGTAGAGACGGAGTTTCACTATGTTGGCCAGGCTGGTCTTGAACTCCTGACCTTAGGTGATCTACCCACCTCAGCCTCCCAAAGTGCTACGATTACAGGCGTGAGCCACTGTGCCTGGCTGGGAGACATCTTCTAAGTACTTGCACAGTGTGGGGGGACAGGATAGATACCTACACATAAATGGGTGTTGTTAGGAGAGAGAAAGGGGGACACGGATGCTCAGTGAACAGACAGAAATGGCCACTATAGTGGTGATGTTGATAACAAACACAAACAGCCTTAATTATGCAAGAATTCTTGAAAATAATAGCGTTAGTCATATATTTAGACAATTTGGATTAAAACTTTTAAAATTAGTGATACATATTGGTAAATTTAACATGAAAAGAGATGTAATGAAAGATATAATATTGATATGCAGAAAAAGTCCCAGTGTGATATTCCATGCTTACAGGAAGTTTAATTTTGCAGGGAGAGTAGACTGGAAATCCAGAGTGATTGTTTCCTGTTACAGGCTAAAAAATTTATTGTTACTTAGTGGTAGCATTTTGAGAGGAAAGTTTACAGAAAACTAGGATTATTTTGTGATTATGCTTGAATCGTCTTTACTGTTTCCAAGGTATCTTTTTTCCCCCCGCTCTGGTTATCAAGATGTTAGGCTTCATGCCCTTGTGGGCCTTCCCAAAAAAAGCATGGATGAGCAAAGAGTCATTGTATTAAAATGGCAGTTTTGTTAGTTTTTCTAGAGAAGATGATCTCTTTTGGTGGGCTAGGTGTGTCTTTGGCAAATGAGTTGTTTATACATATAAACTATTAAGTTGGTAAGTCTTTTCTTTTTCTTTTCTTTTTTTTTTTTCTTTTTTTTTGAGATGGAGTTTTGCTCTTGTTTCCCAGGCTGGATTGCAATGGCACGATTATGGCTTGCTGCAAACCTCTGCCTCCCAGGTTCAAGCGATTCTCCAGTCTCAGCCTCCTAAGTAGCTGGGATTATAGGTGCCCACCACCATGCCTGGCTAATTTTTTTTTTCTTGTAATTTTAGTAGAGATGGGGTTTCATTACATTGGCCAGGCTGGTCTCGAACTCCTGACCTCAGGTGATCTGCCAACCTGGGCCTCCCAAAGTTCTGTGATTACAGGCATGAGCCACTGCACCCGGCCTAAGTCGGTAAATATTTCTATGTAAAATTGCAGTTTCAGCTAAATAGGTAACTGTACTCTGTGAATGAATTGTAGTATTTAAAAATTCCTTTAAGTAAAAAATGTAAATCTTAACTAGTACTATGTGTATCAGTGTGAGTGAATCTTAGTAATATAAGGTTGGAACTCAAAAGCAAGTTGTATAATGTGTATAGTCTGATGTTATTTATATAAATTTTAAAAACATACAGAACCCCTCATACAGTGCCGGCGGGAGTATAGATTGCTAGCCTACCTCTATACGAGTGTGTGACAGTATTTATTAAAATTACCTAACAATTCAGCTTCTAGGAATTAAGCTATAGATGTACTCATGTGTATGAAATAATGAGTCATTCATTGGTATATTGTTGTAAATATTAATATAAAAGCTTCAAGGTAACCTTTCTAAAAGTGTAATAGTTATGGTTTATTCATATAGTGAAATACCTTGCAAACATTAAGGAAGAGACACACAAGACTGGTTACATTAATTGCTCAGTGTAGGGGACTAGGTATAGGAGGACATTGAGTTGCACTGTAGATGCTTTTGTACTTTTGAATTGTGTATAGTGCAGGTATTGTGTTATCAAAATATATACAATTACATTTGTAAAAATAAACACAAAAATAATGTTACTATCCTTTTTTTCTTTTTTCTTTTTCTTTTTATTAATTTTTTTTTTTTTAATTATAAAAATGGGGTTTTACCATATTGGTCAGGCTGGTCTTGAACTCCCGACCTCAGGTGATCTGCCCGCCTTGGCCTCCAAAGTGCTTGGATTACAGGTGTGAGCCACCATGCCCTGCCGTTACTATACTTTTTATGGATTCATACACATGTAAAAATATATAAGCATGTGGGAAACACAAACACCAAATTCAGGATAGTAGTTACTTCTGAGGACAGATGAAGGATAAGGGAATCTGGGAGGAGTCATGCATGGCTTGAGTTGTTATCTGTAACGTTTTATTGCTTAAGCTGATGGTGGCTCATGGGTATTTGGAATGCCCTTGGTATGCTTGAAATGTTTTGTTTGCTTTCTTAAATTTCCATCTATAGCTTTTAAAGCTCACCCTTCCTCAGGATTAAGCTCTTTGCTTAACACTTTTTTATTCGTTAAATTTTATAGTGGGAATGAAATGGTTAGGTGTCTAGAATAACTTCAGTAGATATTTCTATCTTTGCTGCATCTCTATCCTATTAAAATCCTCTCTTTCAAAGTATGATCTTGTTTCACTTCAGGATTATATATCTAATTAGAAGAGCATTTGTTACAATGTTACGCAGTTAGACAAAGTTCCCTTTTGATAGCAATAGCATGGTTGTTAGCTAATATTTAATTGACCAATCTGCTGTTCTTGTGAGGGAGACATTGTGAATGCTGGTAACCTTTACTCTGAGTAACATGCAAGTCTTCCATGGCCAAAATATCTGTGTTCCATTTCATTTAAAAGCAAAACCTTAGCACTGTTCTAAAACCTGACAGTCTAAAGTTGGAATTTTGAAAAAAGGGAAAAATCCCTTAGTAATGCATATGTCTGACAAAGTCCATTTACTACATTCATTGATTTGTTATGGAATAGCATTTAGTTTGGCTACAACTGAGTTTACTCAGTGGGGAGAATATTTAGCCTGGTTTTGAGAAAACAGTTTAGTTTCTGATACTGTGCCAAGGCTTTTGTCCCTCTCACTGCACAGTGATCGTGGGGAGTGTAGATAGGTCAAAAGACTTGAAGTCGGAAGACCTGTCCCAACTTGATCACAATAGCTTTACTTCCACAGCTTATAGAATCTCTTAGCACATCAGTTTCTTATCTGTAAAAGACAATACCTCCATCATAGGATATGCTCAAATGTGATAATGTGATTGTCTCCTAAGCTGTTAGATGCTATGTTTTAAAAAGTATTATGCTACTGAAGTCTGGGTGTGGTGGCTCTTGCCTGTAATCCCAGCACTTTGGGAGGCTGAGGTGGGCGGATCATGAGGTCAAGAGATCAAGACTATCATGGTCAACATGGTGAAACCTCATCTCTACTTTTTAGTAGTACTTTGAAAAAAAAAATGAGCTGGGCGTAGTGTGTGTGAGGCTGAGGCAGGAGAATCTCTTGAACCCGGGAGGCAGAGGTTGCAGTGAGGTCAGATTGAGATTGTGTCACTACACTACAGCCTGGTGACAGAATGAGACTCCGTCTCAAAAAAAACCAAATATTATGCTATATGCTACTGAAATTTTAATATTGAGGTATGCTGGTAATTGGATTCAAGGCAAATATTTCTGTTCCTTTGAGTAAGGAAAACATAACAGATTATAATATGATGGGCTTCAATTACCAAGATTTTGCTAAGATGAAAGAGAGAGGGGAAGAATGGGTAAGGTAGAGGGGATATTATTGCCTAACCTAAAAGAGAGCATTTTAGAGTCATCAGTGTTGGGACATTATTTCAGAATCTTAGAGGGAAAAATTTGTATCAAATTAGGATCAGAAATAATCAAGTTATAGAACATTTAAGAGGTTTCTTTACCATAGGACTTCTCAGAGCTTTAACATGTTAATAAGCATGGTGAGTCTACAAAAGGAACTCACTGTGCTTATTATTAACACATTAAGTAATAAATGTGGCTGGGTGCAGTGGCTCACATCTGTAATCCCAGCACTTTGGGAGGCCGAGTTGGGCGGATCAAAAGACCAGGAGTTCGAGACCAATATGGTGAAACCCTGCGTCTGCTAAAAATACAAAAATTAACTGGGTGTGGTGGCAGGCATCTGTAGCCCCAGCTGTTCGGGAGGCTAAGGTAGGAGAATCACTTGAACCCAGGAGGCAGAGGTTGCAGTGAGCCGAGATTGCACCACTGCTCTCCAGCCTGGGCAACAGACTGAGACTCCATCTCAAAAAAAAAAAAAAAAAAAAGTATACTTCTTGCAAAATGGAAATATACATCCTTTCCCAGACTTAACTGATTATGAAATCTTTTTCCATGGAGAGTTTTCAGTTCTAGTATTTTGTAGGAACATACTTTATAAACTTTATTGTAACGGTTTTATCATTTTTCTAGCCCATAGGAAATTAGAATCCCCATGCTGAACATTGAAGAGGGGATTTAAGAGTTGAATCCTGATAGGCTATGAAGGCTGGGATACAAATTCAAAAAGTAGAAAACCACAGGAGCTAGAACATTCTAGGCTGGGAGCAAAAAGCCCTATCCGGTTAATAACTCCCACTGCTGTCACTGTGTGAGCATCTAGGAAGCAGTTGATACATATAAGTTGAACATTTGTTTGTTTTCCAGTCCTCATGTACAGTGTGTTTGTGTTCCATTTAATAAATCTTGAGCATGTGTAGTACAATTAGAAAACCTGTTTTCAAAAAACATTACTTTTGTTAACTTGTTCATTTTTTTTTTTTTTTTTTTTTACCGAGACGGAGTTTCGCTCTTTTTGTCCAGGCTGGAGTGCAATGGCATGATCTCAGCTCACCACAACCTCCGCCTCCCAGGTGCAGACAATTCTCCTGCCTCAGCCTCCGGAGTAGCTGAGATTACAGGCATGTGCCACTATGCCCAGCTAATTTTTGTATTTTTAGTAGAGATAGGGTTTCACCATGTTGGCCAGGATGGTCTCAAACTCCTTACCTTGTGATCTGCCCGCCTCGGCCTCCCAAAGTGCTGGGATTATGGCGTGAGCTACCATACCCGGCCAACTTGTTAATTTTAATGGTGAATATCATATTTTAGAAAATCCACTCTCCTTTTCTTGTCAGGGACTGAATGTGTGATCCTGCTCCCTGTTATGTATGGAGGCAGAGGGAAAGGGCTTCAGTCCCCTCAGTATCATGTCTTTGGTACCAGCCGGTTCTGTCCTCCAGTGCTTGGATACTGAACTTCTCCCAGCAGGGCAGAACTGAGATCCAGTGGGCTTACGCCCCACGGTACTTAGGCTTTCTCATTTGATTTCAGATCTCCAGATGCTGCATCCCCTCCTCTTTCACTTCCCATTGCAACCAATAAAGGCCATTCCTACCATAAAGAAATAAAAAAGAAAATTTATCTTTAATAAATAACAATTGTATATATTTATGGGGCACAATGTGATATTTTGATACATGTGTACATTCTACACTGATCAAATCAGGCTAAGTAACGTATCCATCTATTCAAATATTTATCATTTCTTTGTGGTGAGAACATTTAAGATCTCCTTTTTTAACTCTTTTGAAAAATTAATATATTAACTGTAGTTACGATGCTATGCAGTACAACACCAGAATCTATTCCTCCTGAGTGTAATTTTGTGTAGCCATTGACCAATATCTTCCCTTTCCCCTCCAGCCCCACTTCCCCCAGCCACTGGTAATCACCATTCTATTCTCTACTTCTGTTGAGTTTGACTTTTTTAGATTCCAAATATAAGCGAAATCATACAGCATTTGTTTCTCTTTGTGTAGCTTATTTTACTTAACCTAATATCCTCTAGATTAATCCATGTTGTTGCAAATGACAGAATTTCCTGTTTTCTTTAAAGACTGTATAGTATTTCATTTTATGTATGTGTATATATATATATATATATATATATATATATGCATGCATATGCACTACATCTTTTAAAAACATAAATTCTTTGATGGACACTTTGATTTTTTCCGTATCTTGGCTCTTGTGACTAATGTTGCGATGAACACGGGGGTGCAGACATCTCTGACATCCTGATTTCAATTTCTTTGGGTATATACTCAGTAGTGGGATTGCTGGATCTATTTTTATAGTAATTATACTTTTAGTTTTGTGAGGAACCTCCATGCTGTTTTACAAAATGGCTGTATTTATGGATCCACCAACAGTGTATACGTGTTCCATTTCTCTGTGTCCTTGCCAACACTTATATTTCATCTTTTTGATAATAGCCAGTCTAACAGGTGTGAGGTAATACCTTATTGTGGCTTTAATTTGCTTTTCTCTTCTGATTAGAGATGTTCTGCATTTTTTTCATCTGTCTGTTGGCCATTTGTTTGTCTTTTTTATTTTTGAGACAGTGTTTCACTCTGTTGCCCAGGCTAGAGTGCAGTGGCATAATCATGGCTTACTGTAGCCTTCACCTCTTGGGCTCAAATAATCCTCCTACCTCTGCCTTCCAAGTAGCTGGGACTACAGGCATACACCACCACACCTGGCTAATTTCTGTAAGTTTTATAGAGACAGGGTCTCACCATGTTGCTTAGGCTGGTCTTGTACTCCTGGGGTCAATCGATCCACCTGCCTTGGCCTCCCAAAGTGCTGAGATTACAGGTATGAGCCACCGTGCCTGGCCGGATATTGGCTATATATCTGATGCCTGATTTGTAAATAAGTTTTCTCAGTCTTTGGGTTGTCTCTTCACTGTTTTTGTTTGTTTTTTGCTGTCCAGAAGCTTTTTAGTTTGATGTCATCCCATTTGTTTATTATTGCTTTTGTTGCCTGTGCATTAGGGGTCATATCTAAGAAATGGCCAAACCTGTGTCATGGAGCTTCTCTTCTAAGTTTTCTTTTAGTAGATTTGCAATTTCAGGTCTCAAATTTAATCCATTTTAAGTTGATACTTGTTAAGGAGTGAGATAAGGGTCAATTTTCATTCTTCTGTATGTGGCTATCCAGTTTTTCAAATGACATTTATTGAAGAGACTGTCCTTTCCCCATTGTATAGTCTTGGTACCTTTGTCAAAAATCCATCTACTGTAGATATATGCATTTATTTTGGGCTATCCATCCTATTCCATTGGGTGATATGTCTGTTTTTATGTCAGTGCCATGGTGTTTTAATTACTGTAATTTTGTAATATATTTTCAAACCCGGTAGTGTGATGCCTCCAGATTTGGTTTCTTTGGCCAACATCGCTTTGGCTATTTGGGGTCTTTTATGGTTCCATATGAATTCTAGGATTTTTTTCTTTTTTCTTTTCTTTTTTTTTTTGAGATGGAGTCTCGCTCTCTTGCCAGTCTGGAGTGCAGTGGTGCAATCTCGGCTCACTGCAGCCTCTACCCCCTGGGTTCAAGCGATTCTCCTGCCTCAGCCTCCTGAGTAGCTGGGACTACAGGCATGTGCTGCCACGCCCAGCTAATTTTTGTATTTTTAGTAGAGACAAGGGTTCACCATGTTGGCCAGGGTGGTCTCGATCTCTTGACCTCGTGATTCACCCACCTTGGCCTTCCAAAGTGCTGGGATTACAGGAGTGAGTCACTGTGCCTGGCCAGGATTTTTTGTTGTTGTTCTGTGAAGGATAACATTGGAATTTTGATAGTGATTACATTGAAACTATAAATTGCTTGGGTAGCATGGATATTTTAGTAATATTAATTCTGCCAATCCATGAACGCAGGATTTATTTCAATTCATTTGTGGCATCTTCAGTTACTTTCATTAGTGTTTTATAGTTTTCAGTATACGCATCTTTTACTTCTTTGGTTAAAGTTTTTTGGGTGCTATTGTAAATTAGATTGTCCTGTTAATTTCTTTTTCAGACAGTTCATTTTTAGTGTATAGAGACACTACTGATTTTTTTCTTTTTTAAAAAAGTTTATAGTTTTGGGATACATGTGCAGGTTGTGTAGGTATTTTACATAGGTAAACATGTGCCATTGTGGTTTGCTGCACTTATCAACCCATCACCTAGGTATTAACCCCTGCATGTATTAGTTATTTATCCTGATGTTCTCCCTCACTATCCACTAACAGGCCCCAGTGTGTGTTGTTCCCCTCCCTGTGTCCACATGTTCTCATTGTTCGGCTCTGACTTATAAGTAAGAACATGCAGTGTTTAGTTTTTTGTTCCTGCGTTACTTCACTGAGGTTAATGGCTTCCAGCTCCATTCATGTTGTTGCAGAGGGCATGATCTTTTTCCATTTTTTTTTTTTTTGAGATGGAGTTTCACTCTGTTGCCTGGGCTGGAATGCAGTGATACAATCTGGACTCACTGCAACCTCTGCCTCCTGGGTTCAAGTGATTCTCCTGCCTCAGCCATCTGAGTACCTGGGATTATTGACACATGCCACCAGGACTGGCTGATTTTTGTATTTTTAGTAGAGACGGGGTTTCACCATGTTGGTCAGGTTGGTCTTAAATTCCTGACCTTGTGATCTGCCCACCTCAGCCTCCCAAACTGCTGGGATTACATGTGTGACCCACCGCGCCCAGCTTACTCACTCTTCCTTCAAGAAACTTAGATCTCAAAAGATATGAAGAAGTTGCTCTGACCCACAATTTTTTTTCAGACTTTTAAGAACAGGACTAAAGAACTCTATTCTAATCTCCCTGTAATATTTCAGATGTTAATAGAAGAAAGAGAAAACTGTATATAAAACAATCTGG
>CAUYQU010035211.1:0-23655 GCA_963574635.1 Cheracebus regulus
TGATCACCTGGCTCGCTGTCTCAGAGCCTTTTGTTTTTAGTTGACTGGTCGACTCCCAGGTGTTCCAGCTGCCTGTTGAAAAGGCGCCGGGAATCTGTGTGATTTCCCCTGCGGGGACACACTGCGCAGGCTGAAACAGCGGCGCTGAGACTCGTAGCGCTTTTTTGCCTGGGGATCTCCTGGGCTGGCTCCCTGATTCAGTCCCCTTTTTAATCTGCCTTCCCGTAGCTCCACTCGCCAGTTAAAAGGGCACACAGACCAGTGTATTTTCTATGGAGACCCACCGCGCTGGTGTGCTGGCAAAGCAGCCGCGCCGGCCAAAATAGCCGCACCGGCCGAAACAGCCGCGCTGGCCAAAACAGCCGCACTGGCGACCCATAGGGCTGCTCCGCCTGGGAATCTCCTGGGCTGGGGGTAATAAAAATCCATCTGGAAATGCGGCGTCCACTCACCCTCTGCACTTTCACTGGGAGCTGCAATCCTGAGCTGCTCCTAATCTGCCATCTTGGATCTCTCTCCTGGATTACTTTTTAAATAAACTGTGGTACATCTGGAAAGTGTAATACAATGTATTCATAAATATTTTCTAAGATTTTATTAAAGATCTTAGAACTTTTTCTCTCAGATACCTTAAGTAGAAGAAATTAAGGGGGTGTGTGCGTGAGAGTGTGTGTGTGTGTGTGTGTTTTAGGGGCAGAAAGAACGTGAAAACTCAAAGAAGGGCCAGATAGTTTATGCTTAAATATCATCTTCACTGAAGAGAGGTAAAGGGGGAAGCTGTAAATGAATGGGCTCAAAGACAAGACAATGGTTTGTTAATGATTGAAAGACAAACAATAGTTTATGGACAAGTTACAGAAAGGTGAAAGAACTGCATTGCAAACAAAGGTTATCTTATTATGCAGATACAATCTCCCAGATACAATCTCTCAGAGGTACTCACAGAAGAATAGATGGAAAAGTCTACCTGTGCATAATGATAACTCCCAGTCTCCTCTCTTAATATTTCTTGTTTCTTTGTGGAAATTCTTAGAGAGAGAGGGTTTTAAGATAATTGTATTTCTTTTGGAAAGAAGTTTTCCTATTCAGATAAGAACACTCCAAAGAAAGTTTCTTCTGGCGCCTCAGAAAAGAAGAGGATTAGAGAGAGGAGTCAGGGGGTCAGAAATAGACCTTGAGGCTGCTTCTTTAAGCCAGCATGTCAAAGCAACATATTTTAGGGCACATTTTTTCGACTGAGCCCCAACAATACTATATATATAGATATATGTGTATATATTGTGAATATGTTTTGCCATATGTTGTGTTTTGTGTGAAAATAGAAAAAAATGCTTGTTTTTGCATAGGATCTCTGAAATATACTTAAGAAGTTGGTAACATTGGTTGTCTTCAAGGAAAGTTGTGGGGTGGTTAGCAGAGTGGGTTGGAAAAAAAACATTCATTATATACTTTTGGATTTTATGAGAGTAAAATTTCTAAAGTCAGATGACACAATGGGCAACACATATTGTATTTTCCTTTTGGAAAGATTTTCATGAGTGTTATAGAATATGTACTCATTAATTTAGGGATAAATATATATGGAGTGCTGCTCTGTGCCAGATATTATTCTGTGATAGCTTATGCATGTATGGCACTTTTGTTACAGACCAAAAGAAACCAGAGGGTTCTTGTGGCCTGCTGCACAGAAAAAACCAATACAGTGAGACAGCAGGTGTTGCAGTATAGAAAGAGTTTAATATTTGTGGGGCACAGAGTGAGGAAGATTAGAAAGATTTCTCAAATCCACCTTCCTGAGCACTCAGAAGCTAGGGTTTTTAAGGATAATTTGGTGAGCAGGGGGCTAGGGAATGGGTGCTGCTGATTGGTTGGGTATGAAATCATGGGACTGTTGAAACTGTCTTCACGTGCTGAATCAGTTTCTGGGTGGGAGGTCACAGGACCAATTAAGTCAGTTCCTTGGTATGAGTCATGGGTCCAGGTGGTGTCATTTGGACCACTAGAATGCAAAAGTCTAAAAAGTATCTCAAAGATCAGTGTTAGGTTTTACAATAGTGATGTTGTCTTTAGGAGCAGTTAGGGAAGTTACAAATCTTGTGACCTCCAGCAATGTGACTTCTCAGCAATCAGCAATTAGAGAAAAGCAAACTAGGGAACAATGGCTGGTTATTGTTTAATTATGCCCACATCTTAGCAGAATTCAGGCTCCTTTTATAATCCTAATTTTGTGGCCTTTCATTAGTCTTACAAAGACAATTTCAGTCCCTAGAGGGTGTCAGTGTTTGAAAGTGACTATTATCATCCTTACTTCAACATTAAACTATAGGCTAAGTGCAGTGGCTCACATCTGTAATCGCAGCACTTTTGGAGGCTGGGATGGGAGGACAGCTTGAGGTCAAGAGTTCAAGACCAGCCAGAGGCAAAAGTAACTTGCAAAAAGTCATGAGTGGCAGAATTAGGCTTTAAAGCCAGGTAACCTGTTTCTCATTAACACCAGAAAGGGTAGGATGAGCTACGTGATTTGCAAGGTCCAGTAACAAAAATCTGATGTTCCTTGTTCAAAAGTTAAGAATTTCAAGATGGCAACAGCAAAACATTACTGGGCTTTAAAACCAGGTAACCTGTTTCTCATTAACACCAGAAAGGGTAGGATGAGCTACAAGATTTGCAAGGTCTAGTGACAAAAATCCTTGTTCAAAAGTTATTAAGAATTTCAAGATGGCAACAGCAAAACATTAAACCAACTGCAAGGGTCTTCTGAGCATGAAGACCTGAGCAACTGCAGATCACAGATTCCCCCAAAGCTGATCCTAGTCAACACCCTACTGTCTTTCAAAGCAAACATGGCTCTAGATCTCATGGAGCTGACATCCTAATTGGGGGATGATATATAATAAATAAATAAATTGGACATCAGTATGTGCCAGTGAGATGAAGCAAGAACCCTCTTTGGGGCCTGCTATGACCCCCAAGCATGGAAATAAAGGAAAGATTCTGAGTTCCTTCAAGATGAATTACAGGTACCTCGCTAGCCTTAAAAAGTAGATGAGCAACAGATAAGCAAGAAGATAGTAGTAACAATAATTTCCTAAGCAAACCAGTGTCACAAGTTGTTTGGGTTCCTTATAGAAACTAAATGATAAATAACATCTTCACATATGTTCTTGAGTTGTTTTACAGAAACTCCCACCAGCTAGAAAATGCCCACTGCTGTCATATAGACCTTAGATAAGGGGGAACTGAAAACTGAACTCTGACTGTGGTTCTTGTTTTAAATTTCTTCCTGAAGTGTCTGGAGAGAGTCACACTCATGGGCCAAACCAATATATAATCTCCAAGAGTTGGTTTGAAATTTTGACAGCAACTTCTGCTTTCCTGAAACCCTTGCTTGTAAGCCATCAGGGAGTTCAGGTCTCAAGTGTTAACTGCTCACTCTTCTTGCTTAACATCATACAATAAATGCCCTTTTCTCCACTGCAAATCTCAAGCATCAGTGTCTGGCTTTACTGCCCCAGGCAAGTGGACCCTAGTTCAGTTCAGTAACACTAGGAAGAAAATATCAATGTAATATGATACAGCATGCCAGGAGGCCTGAGAAGTTCTGCAGTAAAGATACCTGTTTGACTTTATTTAACCCAGCGTTTTCCTAATTTATTAACTACGGAATCGTTTAACCTAATTCAGTATTTAAATTTTTTTTTTTTTTTTTTTTTTTTACCATATATTCCCACCATCCTGTGGAACTAGAATTGTAACAAGCTCATTGGGAAACTCTGATCTAAATGAATCCCTTTATTCTAACGATGAGGAAGCTGAGGCCCAGAGAGGAAATGGGGCTTGATCATGACCGGCTGGTGGATGCCAAGACCAGATCTCATTTCCCTGAGTCCTCCTCCACCATTCTCTCTAATATACCAGTAGTAATTGAGGCATTGGTAACTTATTTCATATACATTCACATATTTCTGCAGTTAGAGAGACTTCATCAAGAATCACGTAGTGTTTAGTTGTGCTTTATAGGTGTTAAGAATTTTATTTTGTCTTGTCCGATTATTTGTGGAATTTTTCTTTCCTTTAGTAGGACTTTTCCTTTTAAAGATTTTTCTCCTCCTCCTTCTCTTTTTTTCTTGTTTTCTATTCGGGTCCACACATGTACCTGCGTTTTCTGAAATGCAAGTCAATGTTATACTTGATACCATCTTAAGAACTAAAGGATTCGCTTCCAAAATAATAGGTTCCACTAAACAATGAATGTATCTATTAAGGAAAGAGTACAATCTTTGCATCTAAAACTAGTGCTTTGTCTTGTTTTGTGCGTGTGTATTGGGGTGGAGAGCAGAAGTGCAGGCAAGTGTTTATAGAATGTTAAATTCATTCAGTGTTAAGAGGATACATACAGACACTGCGCCATGGGCTCTTTCGGTTGTGGAGATAGTGACATTTAAAAAAAAATTGTCTTAAATTTTGCCTTAGAGTAAAATCTCCTCACAGCCCTTTGCTTCTCATCAAAAAGGTGAACTTTAGGCTTTTCTTACTGCATTTAAATCAACTTTTTGACTGAAATGGTGATTTTTCTCGACTGTATTTCATGCGTTTTCTTGTTTATATTGAACAACTCAAGCAACTGTTTTGGATTCCCGTGAACTCAGGGTCAAAATGCTGATGCAGCTGAAGAACTGTAGAAATTAATTCTGAAAATGGTGGCGAAAGGAATAAGAGTCTAAGCCGGAATTCGTGCTTGGTAGGCTAAAACTGATCACTTTCCTGGTCCTTAATTAAAACAAGCCACCAAACACAACAGCAGCAGAAAATCCTGGGCTTTTTCTCATGATGAATGCAACCAGCCTGCAAATTTCTCCTTGCTGGGGACAGAGATTTCATGTGCAACAGCAGTTAAACAGAAAGCGTACTGGCAATTTATGTTTGGTAATATGTATCTACTCACTGTACAGTACCCCTACCTACCTCCATCTCAAGCATAGGCCCCCAGTGAAATTAAACCAATAAAACTAAAGAGGAAGTTTCCTTCTTTCATATGTGCATCTTTGAAGGAGCTCATTCCTGCCTATTGAAAGGGTAAACAAATATGGCAGGGTATCTAATCTTTTATATTACTCAAGTTGTGAAAATCTGTATGTGAACCATCTGCTTTTAAATTGAATCCTAGCATTCCATCAATTAGCACTATAATTTCAGTTGTAATGTAGGTTAACTCCTGATTGATCTTCAATTAACACTAGTTCTTAACCATTTGCTTTATTTTAAATTCATTTTCCCCTCCCAGATAGACGGAAGTTGCAGAATGACTTTCCTGCTTTTGAAATGCTGATAGCTCTTTAGGATGAAAGAATCCACATTTTTCCCACCCTCCCTTTATCCTTGAGTTAGTGAAAACTCCGGTAATACAAAGTCAGTATAATTTTATATTCCAAAAGGACATCAAGAAAATTGCTAGGAAGACCTCATCATATGCAAATATGGCTTTTTTTGTGCTTTTCTTAATTAGAATTTAGAATTGGGAATTTTTTACAAAATGAGTAAAAAATTACTCCAAGAATTCCAAATATGGCACTCATAAAACTTACAGAATTTGGAGATCATTTGGTTCCTTTGCTGAGGCATACACAGTCAGGGTTAAAAGAGGCCTCAGACTTCCATCCCATACTCACCCAAGGCAGGCATGCCCACCAGAGCATCCCTGCCAAATGGTCAGGGAGTTTTAACTTCTTGCCATCACTGGACAAAAGAACAGAGCCTGCCTGGATGAGGTGGTAACAGTGAAATTCTGGCAGCTGAGTAATGCTCACAAATTGGCATAATGCAGATACTTCCTTTGCAGTCTAGAATGATGTGTAATATTATTGATAATTTCTATGTGGTATATAATAGTGCATAATTGTGATAAATTATTCAGCTCTCCTTTTGTAATTTTGATTTATAAAATATTCATTGTATCTTTAAACATGTAATTTTACCACATAAAAGGCTGTTTTTTCTTAGAAAAAATATAACTGGTTTTATAATGGTTTTCATTAGTGAAATAGATTCACTTAACAATCATTCCTTGTGTGGCCAGTTTACTGAAAGCTTTTTGTATCATTAAGCAAGGGATAGTTTTTTAATGAAAAATATATAACTTTTCCTCCTTAATATCTTCTTTTTAAAAATTATTATATACCTCACTGCTTTTCAGATTAGAATGCTGTTTTGAAAGCAGAACCACAGGGTCAATGTCCTAGTTAGACCAAGTAATGCTTGCTGATATAATGAACACACTCAAAATATTAGTGGTTAAATACAATAAAAGTTTATTTCTCACTCATGTCACGGACCAAAGTCCCCCTTTTTCCCTGGATGGTGTCCTATGTTGTAGTTCCACTGTCTTCCAGGGATTTGAACTCTTTTTCATTCAGCCAGCATATGAGGGAAAAAATCAAAGAGGATCAAGTGTGGGAGTTTTTAAGAGCCTAAACAAATTCACTGTTTCTTTATATATGGATATTTATACATGGATTAGAATTTAATTACTGGTCATAGCTAACTGCAAGAGATGTACAATCTAGTCACAGGTTTAGGGGGAAGAAGCGCGGCTGTGAGCCTTAACTTGGTTCTGCCACAGTTGTTGTTAGTGTCTATTTAAAAGCCTCTGCACCCTGGAGACCTATCTGTCCAGAATAGTTTCTGGAATCTTTATTGTATGTGTGCTGTTGAACTTCACTGGAAAATGAATGAGGAAGAATGCGAGGCTTTTACAGACCCTAATTCCTGGGTATACACACGGATACGCAGGGTACCCAGGGCTCCCCTCTGCAATGAACTGTGAGGGAGCTGTCTATGAACCAAGGAGTCCAGTAAGGAAAATCACTGGAGTTTAGGCTGTGATAGCGCAAAGCCTTGCTCCCTCTCCCACAAAGAACTGCACAAGACTGTCGATGACACTAGAGGGTGCAGCAGGCGCCATGCAGGAGATGACCCCTTGCAAGCTTGGTGACAGCCGCAGTGAGTGGTGTGAGTGGCGCCAAAGACGGGAGGTTCCTCGCAAGCTTGCCATTCCTGGCGAGACCAGCCTCCCTGAAAAGAAGGATTAAAAGCCTTCTTAAAAGAAGACTTTAAGACCCATAAACTTGGGCTGGCGTCCTTACTCAACCTCACCTATATAGAGTGAAGAATGTGGCCAAAGAAATTGGGCCTCACAGTAAGGGTTTGCCTTAATCGATTGGGCAGATTTCTAATAGCAGTGTACAGGCAGAATCTATTTTAGCTTCTTGGCTACCCTGCTAAACTATAGAGACACTTTCTTTCCTGATTGTTAGTTTTCCATCCGCAGCATGCATAAAGGGCTGTACATATTTCAATAGCAGCTGATACTCTCTGAAATCAGATGTGACTCAGAGTCTAGTTTCCTTCTCCTCAAGTCAACTTTCTCACCCATGGACTTACTACCTATTTTCTCCTACCATTTGGTGGGTAGATGAATTATAATGTCCAATTCTCTGGGCTAAAGACGGGTGATTCTTATTTTTGTTTATTTTTTATTTGTCACTTTATTTTTTTATTGTGGCAAGATAGACATCTCTGTCATTGTAACCACTTGTAAGTGTGCAATTCACTGGCATTAAATACAATCAGAATGCTGTGTAACCATCAGTACTATCTATGCAGATGAGTGATTCTTGCACAATTCTTTAAACATTGGAGCTAGCAAGTTAGTTACGGTTAAGTCGTTTCCATGTTTACTATGGAGCTGTGTGCCAGTTGCCAGTTATGATAAATGTCACCATGACCTGTGCTCTGCAGACCTTGTATCTGCACAGTGTCTATGGAAAACCTGCTTCCCCAGTACCAGAGAATCTTAGCATCTGGTCTTTGCTACTCCACTACCCCACTGAGCAATTTTAACCATTAGCAATCTGAGTGGGAATAATACACTCACTTCTGATTACTGATACATAAACTGTGGATAATCTTGTATTTTAATTTTGTGGATAACTTCTAATTATTGTCAAGAATATTCTGGGCTATGAAACCTTTACCCAACTTTCCCTGCAACCCACTCAGCATTCTCTCATTGGGGCTATCAATTAGTGAAATAGACCCAGAAAGAAAACGTTCTGCCAAATAAGATAAAATACTGCATTCCTTCACTTATTTGGATGTGTATTGATAAGGGTCCCTCAAGGAAGTTCCTTTTTGGTGAGATTGGGGCCTTGAAATTACTTTTTCCAATTTCCAAATTCTACTCTAAGTTAAAGCTTATAGATTTTAACTTATAACAACAGCAACAACAATACTAAACAACATTTAGTGAGTTTTAACTATATGCCAGGCACTGTTCTAATCTCATTTAATCATCGTAATAACATTAAGAAGCAGACGTTATTCTTATCTATCCATCTATATATATTTTGAGACAGCGTCTCGCTCTGCCATCCAGTCTGGATTGCAGGGGTGCAATGTTGACTCACTGCAACCACCACCTCCCAGGTTTAAGCGATTCTCATGCCTCAGCCTCCCAAGTAGCTGGGATTGCAGGCATGTGCCATCACTCCCAGCTAATTTTTTTTTTTTTAGTACAGATGGGGTTTTGCCACGTTGGCTAGGCTGGTCTTGAACTCTTGACCTCAAGTGATCCGCCTGCCTCAGCCTCCCAAAGTGCTGGGAGGCATGAACCACCGCACCTGGCCTCTTTTCAGTATTTTAAGTGAAAAAACCAAGGCACAAAGTGATTCATTCTACTGTATTAAAGAGTTTTCTTTGAATTTAGGTGCAAATGTTATATTAGGTTTGGAAAATGTGACTGGTTTTAGGGATGAAATTTGAAAAAACCAGTGCATTCTTGGCATGCTGTCCAGTACTTGAATACCTAGCCACACCTCCTAAGGACCATACTTACTTCCAAGTGGCGACTTCCCTCTAGGGGATCCTAGCACACTTCTCCAGGCTAAAACCAGCAAACAGGATTGATGACCCTTTCTAAACAAAAGGGGACTCAGCACTTTTTCATAAAACACATACTGTCGGGACAATGTCTGTTCATCTCTATTCTTGCATGGTCCTCATGCTGTTTGGAACTGTGAGAGCTATCACTCTGAACCAGGGATGCTGCCTTTTCCTCCCTTTGGGGACTGGCAGATGAGGGGTGGCATGGAGGCTTACTCTTGTTTTACTGATGTCTAGTGAATCTATGTTAGCCTCTTGTGAAATGGCTTGTTTGGTTAAAGCTGGTAAAGGAAAATCTTGCCCACAGTTCTTCCCTCAATGCTTAGGTAAGAGCCTTTAACAGGACTAAAGCAAAGCGTTGCTTACTCAATAAGTCGAACTCACTGAAATGTAACCAAGAATAAGGAAGCAGGTACAGGAGACCCTCAATATGAAAAGAGATATTACTAACTGAATTCAACGATTAGGAAGGAGAGATTAACCGGGCAAAACACCAATCCCTACAGAGAAGGCCTTGGACTCTCAAGAATGTGTAGGCCCCCTTTTCCTTGGCATGGGCAGCTGAGAGTTGGCTCTGCTTACTTATGTAGGATGACAAGATGAAGGGAGGAAGGAAGAGAGATATGGCTACTCTATTAACACTCTGTTGGCTTTCCATGTTCGTTTAGCAAAACCAGTGCCTTTAATACTGTTTAACACGGTCTAATTGTCCTTTGGATCCTTTCCTTTAGAGATCAATATTAGAGAAAACTGTAGTACTTGCTCTTCCTCCAACAAATGATTCAATTATGAAAAATAAAACCCAACCAAATGAATGGACCCCCTCTGGGCCAAGGGGACCTCAGAGGAACCTTGGGAGCTGAGTTCCTGGCCATGACAGGATGGGAGATCTGATGTGCTTTGTCATACCTCCTCCCTTGCTAACCACCATTAGGCTTTCTTTCCTAAGGCTTCAACAGAAACCAGCTCTTTCGAAAGGCTCTACCCCGATATCAACCAACTACCTGATGCTGCCCCTCTCTTTTATAGTTTTGACACAACTAACCAGCATTCCTTCCTGATAAGAGACTACTGACCACGGAGTGGTTCTGGCAGGTCTGTGGAGCATATGCAGTGAGGGTTTTCATGTCTTCTGCTTCACCTTTTGATATTAGAGGCTCTAAAATTCCACCATTGGATCTTGCTTGCCACCATTTTTTTGAATGTGGGACCCATGGAGGAGCAGGAAGTTAGTGCATGTATCTCCTTTCATAAATATTCATGACTACTCCTATAACTTATAATATCAAGCAGAATGGCTTTATGTATAGTTGTAAAATATAAATGGCTTTATATATATTTCTATAATATATACATTTATATAATATATATTTATGTATGTATACACACACACACATACACACATATATATATATAATATATAAAGCCATTCTGCTTGGCGTAAATTCCCATTCCATTTACCCTTCCTTCGAAGTGTCTGTTTCTGGCTTCTGTCCAAAGTCTATGCTTTCCAGCCTGTCAGAATGGCCACCCTGCAGGCTGCAACCATTTATGACAAATGAAGTTCTCCTTTCTAAATTTATGAACCCATCATTCTTCAGTTGGCAGCTATAAGGCTAAATCTGTTTCTCTTTTGTCACCCATGAACGGAGACCCCCACCTTCCCTTTTCTTCTGATCAACACATTTTTTCCCCCTTACAGGTGAGTATCTGTATGTTCACTTCTCAGTTTGACTTGAAACAGTTTACCTAGTTTCTTTTTTTCCCAAGAGTCAGCCAAAAGTTGAGTAAGAAACAAACTCACTGGAGATTAGTCTTGCAATTTGCAGGGAGTTGGGTTAAGAAATCCAGATTTAAATATTTTCCAATGAGTGGCTTTAAAGTAAATAATTACTCTGACAGAGCATCTGGCACCCTGTTACCTGGAGGACATTAGGAGCAGATCAGATGAGGTTGCTCCTGCCCACCTTTTCTCTCTGATACATAGGAATGTGACAGAGAAAAGTCAGAGGTAATTCATCTCTCACTGTGCCTATCACAGTGCCTTAGCCACAGTGGACACTTAATTTATGAATTTTTGAGTGAGCTGATGGAAGCTAGCCTGCAGGTGTCGAAACGAAAGAAAAATAAAATTACATAGGAGGGCCGGAAGGCAAAAAGGATTTTTTTTTTCTATTTTAAGACACTGAAATGCTTGAGAGGGGCATGGTTCAGTGCATTTTGAGTTCTGGGGAGTTGAAACACCCTGTGTTGGACAAGAGAGGACAGACCCTAGGAAAGCACAGTTAACCTCTAAGTCTGTGAAGGACGTTGCAAGAATGTGTAGGGTAAGAAGTGCAGAAGTTGTGGCTTCCTCAGATCCCATTAGTGGAGAATGAGAGAATTTTCACAGCTATATTTTTAAAAAGTGAATGGCAAGAAACAGGATTTTTCTTTTCCTCCCCAAAGGGGGCTGAATGAGGGCCCCTAAGCCAGCACATGCAGAATAATGGTGCAAGAGCAATAATGAGACCTTTCACTAAAGACTGATTCGTCTGCAGAAAGGGGGAAGTCATCAGGTATCCATTGTTAGAAGACGTGCCTCCTCTTAACAATGGCTCTGATGAAACTGCTAGAAGGTTCTTATCAGAAAAAAAGCCTCCTAGCAGCAGGAGAAGGGGAGAGGAGGGTGGAAATAATAGGCTACAAACCCCCAAATCATCTTCAAGGCTCAGCGCAGGGGAGACAGTGAGGGGGGAGACATGCTTCCTGAATGCCAAGTGACGTTGGCTGGTCAGTCAAAATGAGCTCTAAAGAGACATATTAAAAAAGAGGAGACAGAGAGGGCCAGCTCTCCTCAGGTAGCTTTTAGCGGGGAGTGCCAGGCTGACTGGATTTAAGCTGTGGAATTCTAAGTTTCTCAGGCTCAAGTAAATAGCTAGAGGTCAAAAAAATTATCCTCTGGCGTCCACCTGGGGATTTTCTAGACCCAGGTCACAGGGTGACGCCTTCAGCTGGCTTCTGGGAGGAAAAATGAAATTCACAGCCAGCAGAATCTAGGCAGGACTCTAGGCCCATTTTTACAGATCACAGCTTCACAAACAATGAGTACAATAGAAGGGAGAAGAGAGAGTTAATTCTGTACCTACTAAATTTAGTTAGATACTTCACTGCTTTGGACTCATTTAATTTTTATGACTTCCCAAAATGTGAGTATCATTTACCCCATGATTAATGGACTCTGATGAAAACTCCAATCATACTGCCCCCTGCCCAAAATGTTTCATTGGCTCTTTTAAATTGAGTTCATCTCCATCCCCAGCATTTAAAGCAACCACAATATGGCCACCACCCACCGCTGTTGCTTTTTCTCCCACTTCTTAAAATACATGTATCTCTTGTTTTAGTGCAATTGATTTTAACTCCTTGATGTTCTCCAAGCAAGGCTTCATTTCTCCATCTCCATCCTTAGTTAATGTTATTCACTCCATCTGATATATTCTCTTGACATTTCCTCTTGCTTTGCTCCCTCCACTTGTTGAAATCACACCCATCTTTTAAAGTCATGTAAATTCTCTTTCATGAAGTCTTATTATTTATTTATTTATTATTTCGGTAGGTTTTCAGGGAACAGGTGGTATTTGGTTGCATGAATAAGTTCTTTAGTGGTGATTTCTGAGATTTTGATGTACTCATCACTCAAGCAGTGCACACTGTGTCCGATGTGTAATCTTTTATCCGTCATCCCTTCCACCCTTTCCCCCAAGTCGCCAAAGTCCATTGAATCATTCTTATGTCTTCGCGTCCTCATAGCTTAGCTCCCACTTATGAGTGAGATCATACGATGTTTGGTTTTTCTTTCCTGAGTTACTTCACTTAGAATAATGATCTCCAATTCCATCCAGGTTGCTGGAAATGCATTATTTTGTTCCTTTTTATAGCTGAGTAGTATTGCATTTATATATATATAACATTTTCTTTATCCACTTGTTGATAAATAGGCATATTTGGGCTGGTTCTATATTTTTGTAATTGCCAGTTGTGCTGATTTGGACTTGTTTAATTTTTATCACTTCCCAAGATGTATAATTTACCACATGATTAATGGACTCTGATGAAAACTCCAGTCATATTGCCCCCTGTTCAAAATGTTTCATTGGGTCTTTTAAATTGAGTTGATCTCCATCCCCAGCATTTAAAGCATCCACAATATGGCCGCAACCCACCCCCGCTGCTTTTCCTCTGGGTAGATACCTAATAGTGGGATTGCTGGATCAAATGGCAGATATACTTTTACTTCTTTAAGGAATCTCCACGCTATTTTCCATAGTGGTTGTACTAGTTTACATTCCCACCCACAGTGTAAAAGTGTTCCTTTTTACTACATCCACACCAACTGTATTAGTTCATCTTCATGCTGCTAAAAGGAAGTGCCCAAGACTGGGTAATTTAAAAAGAAAAGAGGTTTAATTGACTCACAGTTCCACAGGTCTCAGGAAACTTACAATCATGGCAGAAGGGGAAGCAAACCTGTCCTCCTTCACAAGGCAGCAGGGAGAAGAAGTGCATAACAAAGCGAGGAAGAGTCCCTTATAAAACCATTAGATCATGTAAGAACTCACTCACTATCATAAGATCAGCATGGGGGAACCACCCCCACGATCCAATCACCTCCCACAAGGTCCCTACACCAACACATGGGGATTACAATTTGGATTACAATTCAAGATAAAATTTGAGTGTTGACACAAAGCCAGACCATATTATTCTGCTCCTGGCCCCTCCCAAATCTCATCTTTCTGACATTTCAAAACACAATTATGCCTTCTCAATAGTTAGCATTAACCCAAAAGTGCAAGTCCATAGTCTTATCTGAGATAAGGTAGGTCCCTTCTGCCTATGATCCTATAAAACCAAAAGCAAGTTAGTTACTTCCTAGATACAATGGAGGTATAGGCATTGGGTAAATACAGCTGTTCCAGGTGGGAGAAAGCAGTCGAAACAAAGGGGCTACAGGCCCCATACAAGTCCAAAATCCAGCAAACAGTCATTAAATCTCAAAGCTCCAGAATAATCTCCTTTGACACCAAGTCTCATATCCAGAGCATGCTGATACAAGAAGTGGGTTCCCACAGCCTTGGGCAGCTCTACTCCTGTGGTTTTGCAGAGTATAACACCCTCTGGCTGCTTTCATGGCTGGTGTTAAGTGTCTACGGCTTTTCCAGGCACATGAGGCAAACTGTTGGTGGATCTACCATTCTGGGTTCTGGAGTATAGTGGCTCTCTCCTCACGGTTCCACTAGACTGTGCCCCAGTGGGGACTCTGTGTGGGAGCTTTGACCCCACATTTCCCATCTGTACTGCTCTTTTAGAGGTTCCCCATGAGGGCTGCATCCCTGCAGCAGACTTCTGCCTGGATGTCCAGGCATTTCCATAGATTCCCTGAAGTCTAGGCAGAAATTTCCGAATCTTAATTATTGTCTTCTATATACCTGTAGGACTAACACCACATGGAAGCTGTCAAAGCTTGGATCTTGCAAACTCTGAAACAATGAGCTGAGCTGTACCTTGGCCCCTTTTAGCCAAGGCTGGAGCAGCTGGGATACAGGGCACCAAGTGCTGAGGCTGCACACAGCAGAAGGGCCCTGGACCCTGCCGTGAAAATCATTTTTTCCCTGCTAGGCCTCCAGGCCTGTGATGGGAGGGGCTGCCATGGAGGTCTCTGGCATGCCCTTGAGACGTTTTCCCCATTGTCTTGGTGATTAGCATTTGACTCTTCAGTACTTGTGTAAATTTCTGCAGCTGGCTTGAATTTTTCCCCAGAATATGAACTTTTCTTTACTTCTGCATTATCAGACTGCAAAATTTCTAAACTTTTATGCTGTGTCACCTCTTGAATGTGTTGCTGTTTAGAAATTTCTTCTGCCGGATACCCTAAGTCATCTCTCTCAAGTCCAAAGTTCCACAGATCTCAAGGATAGGGGCAAAAAGCCACCACTCTCTTCACTAAAGCATAGCAAGAGTCACCTTTATTCCAGTTACCAACAAGTTCCTTATCTCTATCTGAGACCATCTTAGTCTGGACTTCATTGTCCATATCCCTATCTGCATTTTGCTTAAAGTCATTCAATAAGTCTCTAGGGAGTTCCAAACCTTCCCACATTTTTCTGTCTTCTTCAGAGCTCTCCAAGCTGTTCTAACCTCTGCCTGTTACCCAGTTCCAAAGTAGCTTCTACATTTTTGGGTATCCTTATAGCTGCCCTCCACTTTCTTGGTACCAATTTACTGTATTAGTCCATTGTTATACTGTTATAAAGAACTTTCCAAGACTGGCTAATTTATAAAGGAAAGAGAATTGATTGACTCACAGTTCCACAGGGCTGGGGATGCCTCAGGAAACTTACAATCATGGCAGAAGGGGAAGCAAACACATCCTTCTTCACAAAGTGGCAGGAAGGAGAAGTGCAGAGTGAAGAGGGGGAAAGACTCATAAAACCATCAGATCTTGTGAGAAATCACTCACTATCACGAAAACAGCATAGGGAGATCACCTCCATGATCCAATCACCTTCCACAAGGTCCCTCTCCCCAACACATAGGGTTCACAACTCAGACTACAGTTCAAGATGAGATTTTGGTGGGGATATAGAGCCAAATCATATCATCAAGGTCTATTATTTTTTGATTATGGCTATTCTTGCAGGAGTGAGGTGGTATCACATTGTGGTTTTGATTTGTGTGTTTTTGATCATTAGTGATGTTGAGCATTTTTTTCCCACTCTGTGTTTGTCTGTTAACTCTGCTGATTATTTCTATTGCTGTTCAGAAACTTTTTAGTTTAATTAAGAACCATCTATTTATCTTTGTTTTTGTTGCATTTCCTTTTGGATTCTTGGCCATGAAGTCTTTGCCTAATCCAATGTTTAGTAGGATTTTTCTGATGTTATCTTCTAGAGTTTTTATGGTTTCAGTCTTAGATTTAAGTCTTTGATCCACTTTGTGTTGATTTTTGTATAAGGTGAGAGATGAGGATTCAGTGTCATTCTTCTACATGTGGCTTCCCAATGATCCCAGCACCATTTGTTGAATAGGGTGTCCTTTTCCCACTTTTTTTGTTTGCTTTGTCAAAGATCAGTTAGCTGTAAGTATTCAGCTTTATTTCTGGATTCTCTATTCTGTTCCATTGGTCTATGTGCCTATTTTCATACTAGTACCATGCTGTTTTGATCACTATGGCTTCCTAGTGTAATTTAAAGTCAGGTACTGTCATACTTCCAGATTTGTTGTTTTTGTTTAGTCTTGTTTTAATTATGCAGGCTCTTTTTTGGTTCCATATGAATTTTAGAATTGCTTTCTCTAGTTCTGTGAAGAATGAGGTGGTATTTTGATGGGAATTACACTGAATTTGTAGGTTGCTTTTGATGGTGTGGTCATTTTCACCATATTGATTCTACCTATTCGTGAGCATGGGATGTGTTTCCATTTGTTTGTGTTGTCTATGACTTCTTTCAGCAGTGTTTTGCAGTTTTTCTTGTAGACATCTCTTACCTGCTTGGTTAGGTATATTCTGAAGTTTTAAAATTTTTATTGCAGCTATTGTAAAATGGGTTGAGTATTTTATTTGATTCTCAGCTTGGTTGCTGTTGGTGTATAGCAGAGCTACTGATTTGTGTACATTAATTTTGTATCCGAAACTTTGCTGAATTTATTTACTAGTTCTAGGAGCTTTTTGGATGAATCTTTTGGGTTTTCTAGGCATATGATTATACCATCAGCGAAGAGTGACAGTTTGACTGCCTCTTTACCAAGTTGGATGCACTTGATTTCTTTTTCTTACCTGATTGCACTGACTAGGACTTCCAGTACTATGTTGAATAGAATTGACTAAAGTCTGCATTCTTATCTTGTTCCAGTTCTCCGGGGGAATGTTTTCAACTTTTCCTCATTTGGTATAATATTGGCTGTGGGTTTGTCATAGATGGCTTTTATTATGTTAAGATATGTCCCTTCTATGCTGATTTTGCTGAGGATTTTAATCATTAGGAGCACTGGATTTTGTTAAAAGCTTTTACTGCATCTATTGACATGATCATGTGATTTTTGTTTTTAATTCTGTTTATGTGGTGTATCACATTTATTGACTTGTGGATGTTAAGCCATCTCTGCATCCCTGGTATAAAACCCACTTGATCACAGTGTATTACCTTTTTGATATGCTGGTGGAGATGTTTAGCTAGTATTGAGATTTTTTTGCATATATGTTCATCAGGGATATTGGTCTGTAGTTTTCTTTTTTTTTGTTATGTCTTTCTCTGGATTTGGTTTTAGGGTGATATTGGCTTCACAGAATGATTTTAGGAGGATTCCCTCTTTCTCTTTCTTGTGGAATAGTGTCAATAGGATTGGTACCAATTCTTTGAATGTCTGATAGAATTCGGCTGTGAATCCATCTCATCCTGGACTTTTTTTATGGGTAACTTTTTATTACCATTTTAATCTTGTTGCTTGTTATTGGTCTATTCAGAGATTCTATATCTTCCTGGTTTAATCGAGAGGTATTTCCAGGAATTTATCTATCTCCTCTAGATTTTCTAGTTTATGAGTGTAAAGTTGTTCATAGTAGCCTTGAATAATCTTTTATATTTCTGTGGTATCAGTAGTAATATCTCCCATTTCACTTCTAATTGAGCTTATTTGGATCTTCTCTCTTCTTTTCTTGGTTAATCTCACTAACAATCTATCAATTTTATTATATTTTCAAGTAAGCAATTTTTTTTTGTTTCATTATCTTTTGTGTTGTATTTTGTTTGTTTGTTTCAATTTCATTTAGTTCTGCTCTGATCTTTGTTATTTCTTTTCTTTTCCTGGGCTTTCATTTGGATTGTTCTAGTTTATTCAGTTCTATGAGATATGACCTTAGATTTTCTATTTGTGCTGTTTCAGACTTTTTGATGTAGGCATTTAATGCTCTGAACTTTCCTCTTAGTACAACTTTTGCCAAATCCCAGAGATTTTGATGGGTTGTGTCACTATTACGTTTCAGTTCAAAAAATGTTTAATTTCCATATTGATTTCATTGCTGACTTACCAATCATTCAGGAACAGGTTATTTAATTTCCATTTATTTGGACGGCTTTGAGGAATCCTTTTGGAGTTGATTTTCAACTTTATTCCATTGTGGTCTGAGAAAATACTTGATATAATTTTGATTTTCTTAAATTTATGGAGACTTGTTTTGTGGCCTATCGTATGATCTGTCTTAGAGAATGTTCCATGTACTGATGAATAGAATATATATTCTGCAGTTGTTGGGTAAAATGTTC
The DNA here is from genome assembly GCA_963574635.1 of Cheracebus regulus. Taxonomy (NCBI): domain Eukaryota; kingdom Metazoa; phylum Chordata; class Mammalia; order Primates; family Pitheciidae; genus Cheracebus; species Cheracebus regulus. The sequence goes on from CAUYQU010035211.1 coordinate 18,243, forward strand.
TGTGAATATCTGTTAAGTCTATTTGTTGTAAGGTATAGTTTAAGTCTGTTGTTTCTTTGTTGACTTTCTGTCTTGATGACCTACTAGTGCTGTCAGTGGAGTATGAAAGTCACCCACTATTATCGTGTTGCTCTCTATCTCATTTCTTAGGTCTAGTAGTAATTGCTTTATAAATTTGGGAGCTCCAGTGTTAGGTACATATCTTTTTAGGATTGCAATATTCTCCTGTTGGATTATCCTTTTATCATTATATAATGCCCCTCTTTGTCTTTTTTAACTGTGGTTGCTTTAAAGTTTGTTTTGTCTGATATTAGAATAGCTACTCCTGCTCACTTTTGGTGTCTATTTGCATGGAGTATCTTTTTCCACACCCTTATGTGAGTCCTTATGTGTTAGATGAGTCAGCGCCTGGCTTCAAAGCTTCAAAGGACAGTCTGCATCTCTTGTTCGAAGTTAATGCAGCTGGTAACTTTAAGTTGAAGCTAATGCTAATTTGCCATTCTGAAAATCCCAGAGCTCCTAAAAAATATGTTAAATCTACTCTGCCTGTGATTTATAAATGTAACAACAAAGTCTGGATAACAAGACATCTGTTTACAGCATGGTTTACTGAATATTTTAAGCCCATTGTTGAGAACTACTGCTTGGGAAAAATTATTTCTTTCAAAATATTACTGCTCATTGACAATGCATCTGTTCACACAAGAGCTCTGATTGAGACATACGTAGAAATTAATGTTGTTTTTGTAACTGCTAATACAACCTCAATTCTGCAGCCTATGGATTAAGGAGTCATTTCAACTTTCAAGTTTAACATGTAACACATCCATTTTGTAAGGCTATAGCCTTACAAAATCACTATCAATAGTGATTCACTATAATAGTGAATAAAATAAATAATGAATCACTATAAATAGTGATTCTTCTGATGGATCTGGGCAAAGTGAATTGAAAACCTTCTGGAAAGTATTCCACATTCTAGTTACTTTTAATGACATTCATGATTCATGACAGGAGGTCAAAATACTAACATTAACAGGAGTTTGGGAGAGTGAATTCCAACCCTCTTGAATGGCTTTGAGGGGTTCAAGACTTTAATGGAGAAAGTAACTGCAGATATTAAAGAAGTAACAGGAGAACTAGAACTTGAAGTGGAGCCTGAAGAGGTACCCAGTTTAGTGCAATTTCATGATAAGAAAATTGATACCAGGATGCTTGAGACACTAGTAATTAGAGCACCCTTTAAACATGTATTTTAGATATCTTCTCCTTTATTTCCTAAAAGTAACCAACTCCAGGTGATAAAACATGTTATTTTAATGCATGTCTATAGCTGGGCATGGTGACTCACACCTATAATCCTAGCACTTTGGGAGACTGAAGTGGGAGGATTGCTTGAGTCCAGGAGTTTGAGATCAGCCTGGGCAGCATATTGAGACCTCATCTCTACAAATAATTTTTAAAAATAGCCAGTCATGGTGGCACACACCTATAGTCTGAGCTATTTGAGAGGCTAAGATAGGAGGATTCCTTGGGCCCAGGAGGTTGAGGCTGCAGTGAGCCATGATCGTGGCATTGCACTCCAGCCTGGGCAACAGAGTGAGCTCCTGTCTCAGATAAATAACAACAATAATAATTCATGTCTATCTTTGTGCAGGAAGCTTTCCTCATGCAACCCTGGCTCAGTAACTGTCCTTTCATGATGTTTCTGGAGCACCCTCTGCACATGTTTGTCTTTGTCCTATCTCACCCTATAGGAATAATCTATAAAAGAGTTTTGTCAAGATGGCCCTGAGGCAGAGCAGGAGAGGTGGCACTATTCCATTTTTAAGAATAGCAAAAATAAGGCTGGGAGTGGTGGCTCATACCTGTAATCCCAGCACTTTGGGAGGGTGAGGCGGGCAGATCACCTGAGGCCAGGAGTTCAAGACCAGCCTGGCCAACATAGTGAAACCCCATCTCTACTAAGAATACACAGATTACCAGGCGTGGTGCTGCACACCTCTAATCCCAGCTATTCAGGAGCCTGAGAGATGAGAATCACTTGAATCCAGGAGGCGGAGGTTGCAGTAAGCCAAGATCTAGCCACTGTACTCCAGCCTGGGCGACAGAGTGAGACTGTGTCTCTAAATAAATAAATAAATAAATAGCAAAAATATTTAATAATTTGCTTGAGACCATGATATGATTAGTTGGTGGCAGAACTCGAGATCAGATCCGAGGGCTAATCCAACTACATCAGGCAACAGCAACTTAGAAACTTGTCCTGTCCCAAGGAAGAGGTGACAGTCCAGAGGTAGATGAGATTGGTTTTCTCCTCATCTCTAATGTCCTTTGATTTCTTTACCCTGGTTACATGTTAATGGCTTGGCAGAAACTTCAAAATTGAACTTGTGAGCGACATCACTGTTATTAACCTCTAGGCAATTACAGTAGCTGTCAAAGGTTTTAGAGCCAACATGCAACCTGACCCTTTCTAAATGACTTAGAAGTGACATTTTAATGAGAAAAGAAAGCAGAAGAGGTGGTTTTTTTCTAAACAGGAGATTTTTATGGAGAAACTGACATTGAATTTTACTGTCTATCCTGAGGGTATGTGTGAGATGAAGAGCAGAGACCAAGGCTGTTAGCTTCTGTTTGTTACTTCTGGTCCACTAGTCCCTCATCCACTGGAACCTCTCCTGAGAAGTCACATAGAAGCACGCTAAGGAATTATTCTCCTAGCAAGGCTTTGTGCTCATGACCGCATTTGGGGTAACTAAAATACCAGCTCCAGTCAATCCCCCCTTTCTTCTTCATCTCTGGGCCCCGTCAAAGGAAATCTATGGGGTACTAATGAAGCAGGAGTGATGGCAAACAAACCTCTTGAATGCCAAACAGGGAAGGAAGTGGTAATTTTATTCAGCCGGGAGCTGCGGCAGGTATAGATACCTCAACAACTGAGCTCCTTGGCAAAGGAAACCCTGGCCCTTTAAAAGGCTAACAGTCTAAGAGGTGCACAGGTGAGAGGGTCGAGAGGGTGGGGGACATGACTACGTGGGGGTCTGAGCAGTTGAGCAAGAATAATGCCTTCTGGGGAAAATTCCTCCATATCATGTCCACGATCTGTAGATAGGGTTGTGGTTAGCAATAGGGGGGATTAATGCTTAACCTGGCCGGCAGCGCCAACTGGTCCTTCCACTGACCTCCTCTGGCTGACTTTTAACTTTTCCTTTTGAAATGCAATGTAGAAGGCTAAAGGGGAACTGGCCTTAGAAGCTTAAGAGGAAGGGGTCTCCTTCCTCACCCATACTGAGCTATGTTTTTAAAAAGATACAATTCAGGCTGGGTGCGGTAGCTTATGCTGTAATCCCAGTATTTTGGGAGGCTGAGGTGGGTGGATCACCTGAGGTCAGGAGTTCAAGACCAACCTGGCCAACATGGTGAAACCCTGTCTCTACTAAAAATATATTTTTTAAAAATCTGGGTGTGGCAGCGGGCATCTGTAATCACAACTACTCAGGACGTTGAGGCAGGAGAATTGCTGGAACCTGAAGGTGGAGGTTTCAGGGAGTCAAGACTGTTCCACTGCACTCCAGCCTGGGCAACAAGAGTGAAACTCCATCTCAAAAAAACAAATAAATAAAAATTAATTAATTAATTAATTTAATTAAAAGATAGTCACACATCACAACATTTATTCCTTTAAAGTGTACATTTTAGTAGGCTCCAGTGTACTAACACAGTTGTGCAACCATTACCACTGTCTAATTCCAGAACATTTTCCTCACTCCTGAAAGAAGCCCATATCCTTTTGCAATCACTCCCCATTTCCTTCCTTCTCAGGTCCTCATGATCACTAATCTACTTTCTTTTTCTATGTATTTGCCTATTTTGAATATTTCCTAAAAATGTTACATTAAAATACAGTAACCTTTGTATCTAGCTCCTTTCACTTACCATAATGTTTATAAAGTTCAGAAGTTAGAGGAACAATCTACCAGATCACTCTTTCTTCTGATACCAATTGCAAGTTTGGGGATTCCCAGGACCATCAATAAAAAAACCCACAAAACTCAGTGAAAGCTGTTATGCTCACGATTTTGGTTTATTACAGCTAAAGGATACCAATTAGAAGCAGCCAGAGGAAGAGGCTCATAGAACAGAGTTCAGAAAAGTATCAAATGCAAAACTACCAGTTGTTCTTTCCTCATGAGACATGGACAGCATTACTTTCCTGGTATCAATACGTAACAGTACCCATAGAATATTGCCAATCAGGGAAGCACACCAGACCCTTGGTGTCCAGATCTTTATTGGAGCTTGATCATGTAGCTGGCTGCTCACATGGCTGACTTCGGTGTTCAGAATTTCTGGAGGTCAACTGATACCATGTGCCCCAAAGCCTCCACCCTAAATTACACTGTTAGTATTTGGCTGGCCCAAGGACCCCAGGCAAACAAAGATGTTTTATCAGGCATTCCATGGGTCTGGAGATTACATCCCAGGAGTTAGGGGCAAATGTCAGACCTTGCTTTGAGTGAAGTTAAATTGTTTACTACATAAAAGTTCACTCATGTTATATCCTGTATCAGTATTTCTTTTCCTTTTATGGTTGATTAATATTTTATTGTAGAAATTTACCACATTTTGTTTATCCATTCATCAGCTGATGAACATTTGTTTTTTTTCAAGTTTTTGACTATGATGAATAGTGCTATTGTGAACATTGTGTACAAGTTTTCTGTAGACATGTTTTCAATTCTTTTGGATAAGTGCTGGATTGTGTGGTAACTCTTTGTTTAAGGAAATACCAAACTGTTTCCAAAGTGGTTGCACCATTCTACATTTTCACTAGTAATGAATGAAGGCTTCAGTTTCTCCATATTCTTGCCAATGCTAGTTGCTTTAAAAATTATTATTGTGATTATAGCCATCCTAGTGGGAGCGACATGGTATTTCATTGTAGTTTTGATTTTATTTCCCTAATGAATAATGATGTTGAGCAAAATTTTATTCCTTATTGTCCATCTGTGTATTTTTGGAGAAATGTCCATTCAGATAGTTTCCGCATTGGAAAACTGGGTCATTTATCTTTTATTGTTGAGTTATAAGAGTTTGTTATACAGTCTGCAAATAAGTCCCTTATCAGGTATATGATTTGTAAATATTTTCTCTTATTCTATGGGTTTTCTTTTCCTTTTTAATAGTGTTCTTTTAAATGCAAAAAATTTTAAGTTTTTTTTTTTTAGAAAAAGAAAAGGAGAAAGAAACAACAAATGAAAGAAAAAGGAATGAAAGAGAGAAAGAAAGAGGAAGAGAAAGAGGGAGAGAGAATGGGATTCTTGTTTTATTGCCCAGGCTAGAATGCAGTTTAAAAATGGGTATTAAAAACCTCTTTTATGCCAATAATTATGCTTAACAATGGAGACAG
>CAUYQU010035212.1:0-64159 GCA_963574635.1 Cheracebus regulus
TAAATCACTCCCCAGCAATTGCATAGCATTTCACAGGTTTAAATAAAATATTGGTTGGCTGCTTATTTGTTATTTTCATCCCCTATTCCTTCCTGTCTTCATTGTTAAACACAATTATTGGCATAAAAGAGGTTTTTAATACGCATTTTTAGACTGTATTCTAGCCTGGGCAATAAAACAAGAATCCCATTCTCTCTCCCTCTTTCTCTTCCTCTTTCATTCCATCTTTCATTCTTTTTTTCTTTCTTTTGCTCTTTCTTTCTCCTTTTCTCTCCTTTTCTAAAATCTCTTCCTCTTTCATTCTCTAAAAAAAAAAAAAAAAAAAAAAAAAAAACCACCTAAAGGCCAGATTTTTAACTCTCTGTGGAACAAGTCCTGGGCAAGCCCCTATTTGTAATTCATTTTGGGGTCTGAATGGAGGAGAAGTCAAGGAAGGTTGGTTGATTGACTAAATAATCAACTAAGTTTCTCACAGCTTTGCAAACACTGGACCACTGCATTTTGTAAATCCTATCCTTTAATGTATTTATGATTTTTAAAGGGAAATGAAACCATGATGAGTAAAAATACTCAAGGTTGGGTTGGTTAATGATACTTTTGCCTCATCAAAGCCCAGGCCATCCTTCTGATGAGCCAGTTGGAGAAGCTTTGGTGCACCTTCCACCGTGGTTGGTAGAGAGGGTCTTTGACTGGGAAAAAGACACTTATTTTTCTTTCATTTGCAAGTGAAAAGAATTCAATTCAAACTGGCTTTGGCAAAAAAGTAAATTTACAGGCCTAGGTAAGAAAAAAGTCCAGGGGTATATTTCAGGGATGGCTTCAAGCCCAGCTGGATCCCGGTGCTTGAACAACACTGCCAGGAATCTGTCTCCCCATCTCACTCTGCTTTCCTTTGTGTGGGCTTCGTTCTCGGGCAGAGGGTTCCTTATAATTGCAGAAGAGACCACCAGTAGCTTCAAGCTTAGTAATCCCAGGAAAAAAAGATGTCCCTTCCCCGATAGTCCTGAGAAACATCCTGGGGCAGATCTGATTGCATTCACCTGGGTCATGTGCTCATTTTTATATCAGCCACTGAGGCTAGGGACATGGAATAAGATGATTGGCCCATCCCAGGTCCCAAGCTGGTCACAGAAGGGGTGGGGCAGACCCTAGAGCTGTGTGGGCTGGGTAGGGAAGGGGTGGTCCACATAGGGATACTGGGGCACTGCCAGCAGACGGAGGACTAGGTGGTACACAGGAAAAACAATGCAGGCCCACCATAGTCTATCTCCAGGAGGAATGGGGTGCAGGTGGGAGCCTCTGTAAGCCACCAGTACCTACAGCTGATCTGAGGGTACCAACTCTGTGCCCTTCTCAGATGCAGCACCTGCTCAGGGAGGGGGAACAAGACGTGCACCACCTGCAAGGGGGAGAAGAAGCTGTTGCACTTCATCCAGGTGGTCATCATGTGGTATGTGGTAGTGTCTCAATGCTGTGGCATGTGGGGGTGGCTGAGGGACTTAGCCTTGGACTGGTTGGTTGGGGCTTTCACAGCGCAAGAACCTGCTTGGTTGGGGCTTTCATAGTGCAAGAACCTGCCAGGACTCAGAAGGGGGAGAATTCCCTGGGAAGAGGCAGTGTGGGTTGTGGGATGCTGATTGGCTTTAGACAGACAGACCTGAGTTCAAATTCCGCCATCACCGCTTTCTAGTGCAGCAGCTGCTCAACAACTGAGCCCTTCCCATAGGAATAGAGCAGTAGTCTCCTGCTATGCTCCTAAGTCAGCCAGGGCTTCCATGCATTAAGGGTTTCTCCAGTGTCAGGCACCTGGCTAAGTGCTTTGCAGGCAAAGATGAAATTAGGTAATGGAGCTGAACTGCCACTATCCTTACTAGCTTCATTTTACAGATGAGGAGACTGAGGCTCAGAGAGGTTACAGAACTGTCACAAGGTCCCTCCAGTAGCAATTCAAGCCCTCAACTCCAGGTCTGTCTAATGGCAAAGGCCGTGCTCTTAACCTCCCGCACTGTGTGCTTTCATCCCTCATTCTGCTTCCCTCCAGGAAGAACAGCCTGTTTGAGTTTGTGTCTGAGTACCAGCTCAACTGTCCCAGGGAGCTGCTTGCTAAAGCCAAAGGAGAAAACCTCTTTAAGGATGAAAACTCGGTGGTAAGAGGGCATTGTGGATGGGAACAAAGGAAGCTAGGTTACTCCTCCGATGCTGGCTGTGTTGCGGGCTGCATTCCTTGGAAGGACAGGTTGGGTAGAAGCAGAGCTCCGCAGATATGGATGAGGCTGTGGGGAGCCTGGGGGCTGTCAGTTTCCTTTTGACTTTTCCATACTCAGCCCTCTGTCCTTCCCCTGCCATCTGCCATTCTTATTTCCTTCTATCCTTTTTCCCTCCCTTCCCTGCTCCCTCCCTTCCCCCTTTTCTTTCCTCTCTCATCCCCTCCTTCCTTCCACAAACTGAGACCCTTTTCCTATATCAGCCACTATTCTAGGCCACGGGGAGACCACGGCAAATAAAACAAAGCCCCTGCCCTCACAGAGCTTACAGTTTGGCGAGGGGACTATGACGGACACTTTTATTGCAATGTCAGATGGTGAAGGGGCACTGAGAAACACTCAAGCAGGGTAAGGGGCAGGGCGGGGTGGTGGTGATGTTCCAGCTGGGGCAGGAAAGGCCTCTCTGTGGAAGTGATCTTGGGCACAGACCTGGTGCAAGGCAGTTGGGGAGTGGACCCTGTGGCATGGGAGTGAGAGGACAGTGAGGCAGAGGCCTTGAGGCCTGGCAGAGGGCAGTGAGCAGGGCAGAGCTAGGAGCTCAGGCACGAGAGGTGCCTTCAGCCAGAGGAGAGGATCCAGTCGGCCAGGGGTTGGCACACCCGGCCCGCTGCCTGCTTTTGTCAATAAAGCTTTATTGGAATACAGCCCCACCCATTTGTTGACAGGTTGTCTATGGCTGCTTTCCTGATGCTGGGGCAGAGCTGGATGACAGACTACATGGCCTGCAAAGCCTGAAATATTTGCTATTTGGTTTTTAGCAGAAAAGGTTTTCTCATTCTCACTGTTGGCCTTGGCAGAGAGATTGGCTTCAATGGGACTTCTGCGTGGGGTCCTCAGACTATAGGGAGGGGTGTCAGCCTCCTTTCTTCACTCCAGTAATTTGGCTTTTTAAAGCACCCCTGACCAGAAGCCCTGCACCTCACTCTTCCATCTGAGTTAGGGCCTCCCGCTGTGCTCAGCTCAGCCTGGGGCCCATCCCTAGGCATCACTGGCTGCAGCGGTTCTGTGAGCTGACCCTGCTGGGTATTGAACTCTGACCACTGTCCCACCCTCAGTGTCCACAGCAGCACTGGGCCCAGGAGACACTTAGGAGGAGGGTGGAGCAAGGGGGCCACAGTTCCACAATGAGGGGCAGAACAGGGAGCCCCAGGGGAGGGCCATGCTTGCCCCTAGTATATGGAAGACATTCAAGCCTGGCAGAAGGGGATCTGGGGGCTTTGAGGACCTAGAAGATGGCCCCTTGCTGGACTTTCTGTAGGCTGAGTACAAGCGCCTCAGAGTATATGTGGTTCATTTTGTATCCACAGCTCACACACAGTGCCTGGCCCTTAGTGGGTGGTTTGAACATTAAATGAGAAATGAATCTGAGTTCCTTTTCTGCTACACACATACAGACCCCACAAGTCCACAGATGGGGACCACACATGGCATGGTCACTGCCTTGCCCGCACCCAGCACAATGCGTGGCCCACAGGAGGCACGCAGCTGGGGGAGCAAGTGGGCTGCAGGTGATAGGGCTCTCTCGCTGACTGCAGGCCCCCTGTTTTCCCGTGTTTGAAATTCTTGAGACCTCAATGTGGGTCCTTCTCTCAGGCCCCTTCTCTGGGTCTGGCTCTGGCTCTAGTCAGCCCCAGTGACTCCCGAGGCTCCAGGTGGGGCAGCTAGGTGGTCTCTGTCTCTCTCTCCCCCAGGTGTACCCCATTGTGGACTTCCCCCTGCGGGACATCTCTCTGGCCTCCCAGAGGGGCATTGCAGAGCACAGCGCCGCCTTGGCCTCCCGAGCCCGCATCCTGCAGCAGGTGAGCCGGGGCTGAGGGGCCACCTGGCTCTGACATCTCTCTCTGGGCTGCTGAGCCCTCTTTCCTGAGAAAGTCAGAGCAGAAGGATGAGGATGTGGAGGTGTAAGGGAGGTCCCAAGGGGAGGAGTGTGGGAAGAGCTAGGGCCTGACCTAAGACCCCAGGGCATAGAGCAGGGCACGTGAGATGCAGAGGAAGGACCATGTGCCACAGGGGAAGTTTGCATTTTTTTGGGGGACAGAGTCTTACTCTGTCACCCAGGCTGGAGTGCAGTGGTGAGATCTTGGCTCACTGCAACCTCCGCCTCCTGGGTTCAAGTGATTCTCCTGCCTCAGTCTCCTGAGTAGCTGGGATTACAGGTGCGTGCCACCACACCTAGCTAATTTTTGTGTTTTTAGTAAAGATGGGGTTTCACCTTGTTGGCCAGGATGGTCTCAATCTCTTAACTGTGATCCACCCACCTGGCCCTCCCAAAGTGCTGGGATTACAGGTGTGAGCCACCGTGCCTGGCCAAGTTTGCATTTTTATTCCCAGAAGAAATTGCAGGGTTTCAAGCACAAATGTGATGTCATGTGATTTTGTGATTCTGACTCCCTGGAGTTTAGATAGGGGAAGAATAAAGCTTGAGATTCAAGGTCACAGGCCTGGCTGGAGCCCAGCGTCCTGCCCCTGAGGCCCTGGCACTTCTCAAACCCCAGCCCTGTCTTCTCCCAGCCTCTGGGGTTTTGGCCACTGTATCCTGATGGCCACAAGGTGGCAGTGGCGGCTGCTACATCCCTGGAGCAGCCCTGAGCGGCTCCTTCTGCTGTGCAGCCAGCCAGGGGGCCCTAAGGTGGGAGTTTAGCCTGGTAATGTGCTTTGCTGGAGCCGCATGAATTGGGACTCAGCAGCCAAGAAAGGAGCCTTGCAGACTGGGCTGAGATCCGGGTTTCCTGAATTCCAACATGATCCTGGGCCAGCAACTTCTTCCCTTTTTCAAAGCCAGTCTCTCACCTGTGCAGAAAGAGCCATTAAAGCACCTTGGAGGGTTTTGCAGCAAAACCTTCTTGCTTAATGTATGGCACCTGGTGCTTAAAATGTCCCTTTCTGTCCTTTGCAATGAGCATTTCCTCCTCTCTCTCTCTCTGCACAGCTCCCTGATTTGTGCATTTTATCTAAGTGAATACAGACCATCGTGGAGCTGGAAGGGAACTTAGAAATCATGCAGTTCAGACACTGCAAACTTACATGACTACCAGGGCCACGCAGTAAGGAGGGTGGCAGAGCCTTTCATTCAAAGGGGCCAGTTACCACTCAGCTTTCTGTAGGCACAAGGCCCAGTGTTTCCAGGCTGTCTGAAGTCCAGATTTTTAGATGAAACCTTCTAGTTTTTCAATAATTTGGCAGCTGGGGAAACTGAGGCCCAAGGAAGAGAAGTTACCAAGGAGGGGAATTCACACAGTACGTTGGTGGCAGTTCCAGGACTACAACTTAGGCATCCCGAGGCCCTGTCTGGCAGTACAAGCCATTCCTAAACAAATCTTGGAGCCAGGAAGAATAAACCAGGGGGCAAATAGACATTTTTCTTTAAAAAGGAATATAGTGGGATTGGAGGTCATTTCTTTGAATCTTTTTTTCCTCTAATTTTGCCTTTGGTCCTGAAGCTGTAGACAAAGATTTATGCCAATATTTTACTCAGGATGGAGAAGTTAGAGCCTGGAATCCAACCATGAGGACATAGCTGGCTAAGTTACCTCTCCCGGCCATGGCCGTGACTCTGAGACCTGGAATCTGCTTATTGCAGGGGCTGAGCTGCACAGACAGATAAACAGCCAGTTACATCATGACCATTTGATGGCAATTGATGTCTTGGGCAATTTATGGCCTCAAACTTGGAGACTTTTTGAGCCAGAAGCAGATGGAGGCAGGTGGGGTGGGGGCAGTGGTGCTGCCATGCTCTCACTGGATCCCTGTCCTGACTTCAGTGTCCAGGCCTTGTGAGCATTCACACGGACTCCCATCTCCTTGTGCCCGTTAGTCCCTATTTGAGGTCCTTTGCACTGAAATTTCAAGAGGCATCTTCCACCTTTCATTTCCAAAATTGTCATTTGGATTCCAGTTTCTGGCATATGAAGAAAACTGTCACCTGTTTTTATTTGATTGTCTCAACCACTCTATGAAATAAGAGTTTTTATTCCCGTCTCACAGATGAGGAAACTGAGGCCTGGAGAACTGGAGCACAAGCTCACACAGAAAGCTATGTGGAAATTTCATGCCCTGACTCTGATTCCCCTCTTCCCTCTGCAATGTCGTGCTGCCCTGTGGCCTCTCCTCTGACAGAACAGGGGCCTGCCTCTCAAAATCCCTCCCACTGCCAAGATCTCCAGGGATGGTCAGGGCAGTTTTTCAGCAATGGAGAGAGAAGTCAAAGCAGCCAGATGGCTTCAGCCTGAGCTCCCCACCTGGCCTGGTTTACCTCTACCTTCGGGTCTTCAAGCCATCAACTAAAGCAAGAGGATTGGGGCTCTTTTCCCAACAGGAAGAATTTCCTGCAAGTAAAGAAGGCCTGACCCTGGGCCATTCATGCCACCTCTTCCTGGGTTTGGGTCCCCAAATCTGAGTCTGGGACAGGGGAGCAGCTTGTGCAGAAGAACTTAAGGGATTTTGCACAGAGCCTGACCAACAGTAAGTCCATGAGAAAGCTTGGCTTAAATGATTAGGAGTAACATTCCTACATCGACTATGTAGTGTAGTTGCCAAAAACAAAACAGCACCAAAAGCCAATGAAGACAGGAGCCTAATACTTGCTCCCAAGATGGGGCTGCTATTTTCCGTTCAGGGCCTCGTCATTGCAGAAAGTTATTGAGTAACTGCTCAGAGAAGGGGGCTGTGGGAGGGGATGAGGTCCCCATCCTGAAAAGAGCCTGGCACGGCCCACCAAACTTTCAAATGTCTCCAGGGTCAATGTTTTATCTTAAAATTTGTTTCAATTATTATAAACCGCTTCCTAATATCTCTATGGTTGTTTTAATATACAAATGTTTAAACCGACTTTATCCTTCACTGTCCCCCAGCACTCCATCTAAAAATTAATGCTTCTGGAAGTTGTCCTCCTTGGCTGGTGACTTTCCATACACCTTGGAACTTCCATGGGGATGCCTGTGCCCACTTGGTGAAACCTAGAATCAAATGGTAGCTAAAGATGAGAGGTCAGTTTTGGTCAGAGCTTAGGGCACATGAAGGAGCACAGTAGGAGATACATCTAGAAAGGCAGATTGAAGCCAGACTGTAGCAGGGTTTAGAATGCTGTATTAGTCTGTCTCAAAGACATACCTGAGACTGGGTAATTTATACAGCAAAGAGGTTAGTGGATTCACAGTTCTACATGGCTGGAGAAGCCTCACAATCATAGTGGAAGGGGGAAGAAGGGCAAAGGCACACCCTACATGGCAGCAGGGAAGAGAGCATGTGCAGGAGAACTGCCCTTTATAAAACCATCAGATCTCATGAGATTTATTCACTATCATGAGGATGGAAAAACCCGCCCCCATGATTCAATTCCCTCCCCCTGGTTCCCTCCTATGATACACGGGGATTATTATAATTCAGGTGAGATTTGGGCGGGGATATTGAACCAAATCATATATCAAATGCCAAATCCAGAGCAGGACTTTCATACCACAGACGGTAAGGAGCTACTGAAAGTTCTTGAGCAGGTGAATGACTTGAATAGAACGCTGAAATTTTCCTTGGCTATTTATTTCCTTAGCGCCAGACCATCGAGCTGATCTCCCTCACAGAAGTTCACTACTGGTACCAAGGAAAGAATTACATCTACTACATCTATGGCACTGACCACCAGGTGCATGTGGTGGACTATCCTGAGCGGTATTGCTGTGGCTGTACCATTGTGTGACATAGCAGAGCTGTCCCCAGAGCCTGCCATTCATGTTTGCCAAGGAGGACAACCGATGCTCTCCTAGTGTGCTCACCGCTGGCCACATTGGACAATCATATACAAACCTTGGTATGTCCTTTCAGAAAAACCAGCTTATCGTTTATCAAGCTCCAATTCCTTATGCAGCCCCTCTGGTGGAATCCGTCACTCACATGTTTAACCTACAAGAATTCAGCCACACATATTCCTGTGGAACAAAGGAGAGAAATAATTGAAATGGCAGGGGCTTTGCCTCTGGTCTCCAAATTAATGCCCCAATGAAGTGTGTGATTTGATTTTGCTTTTCCCTTTGTCAGTCTCGTTTCTGGTGTGCTGCTTCTAGTGGGAGCCTCTTGACGATCTGAGTGTTACTAAAATGTTTAAGGATACACACAAATTATCTAGCCCTAATGCACAATAAATAGTGCACTTAGGCATAAAGTGCAGTATGTTACTGCCCATTCTGTGGGTCAGGAATTCATACACAGCCACAGTGAGGATGATTTATTCTGCTCCCTCATGCCTGGGGCCTCAGCTAGAAGATTTGATGCTGGGGCTGCTTGAGAGTGGGGCCTGAAATCATCTGAAAGCTGGTTCACTCAGATATTTGGTGGTCGATTGTGGCTGGTGGTTGGGACCCAGATAGGGAGGCTGTCAGGTGGAGCACATATACGTGGCCTCTCCATGCAGCAAGGGCTTCCTCACAAGATGGCAGCTCTAGAGTGCATGCCCATCCTGCACATCTCAATTGAAGAAATAAGAGATCTGTTTCACAGCTGGAGAACAAATCACCTGTGTTGGAGGGACCGAGAGTCTGCAGGCCAATCTCTAGTGTGGCGTCTATGTAAGAAACTTAGAAAGTTTTTTCGAATAGATACAGTTTTTTACATCACAGGCTAACCTTAGAACCTGCCCACTGAGTAAGATGTGAACTTGATGCTCTGTGCACCCATCACAGGCAGGAGTTCCTACTCGGTGGTGTAAGGCTGGGTTGGGGGATGGTGGCAGAGGGGATGCCCTGCAGACCTAATGCTGAGTCAGCTTTGGAGAGGTGGTGCTGCGCTATGCAGGTCGCTGTGCATCTGGTTGTGGGTAACCAGAGCCCCTCCATCATCTCATGATGCCTGCTCCATACCCAGAAGGGGATTGCTACAGCAGGGAGTGGCCTGCTTCAGGAGGCAGCCCCTCAGAGGGCCAGTTGGTGCCCTCTCTTGATCCCCAAATCCCCTCACCAGGATGTGGACTTAACAGGCCTAGTTGGGGGAGGCTGGGGAGAGAGAGGCCATCCCCTAGGGCATCACTGATGAATGATATGCAAATGAGCACTCTCAAAGTCACCTGCTACTGCTGAACCCTAAAATTTCCCACATCCTGTTGTAGCTGTTTCCTGAGTTTGTCTGAACCACATGAACCACACACTGGCGTGTCCTGGCTAATGGCATGGTGGCTGGCTTCACTGTAGGAACAGTAGGGTTGAGGGGTTCTAGCTCCCTTAGGACCACACAGAAGCCCAAGGGACACTGGACAGAGAAGTAAAGGGAGATGAACCTAGAGGCATGGAGAAGCCTGGGCCCAGCAAAGCTTCCAGGCTCAGATTTCAGCTCCTGCTCACTCCGTAGCTCAGTGTCGGGGAGGCCAAGGGCAGGGCAAGGTGTCCCCTTGGGTCAGGGTACACTGGGGCATGGGTAGCAGCCGGTCCCAGGAACAGAACCTGGTGGTGGCAGGGGTAAGAGGAAGCATTGCCCAAGGAACGTCATCTTCCTTCATCCCACTTCATCCTCCTCCATCGGCTCAAGTTGGGAGGCCCCTGCTCTGGTTTAACAAGGGAGGGCATCCCCCTCCACCCCCATGGCCTACCTGTGTGGGCCTCAAAGGAGAGGCTTCTGCCTGCCAGGTGCATGATATGAACGGTGGGAACAGCTTTTGGTTGTTGCAATGCTTGGAAGTGACACGATTGGCACTAAGTGGACAGAGTCTAGGAAGGACAGGCATCCAGCAGTGCTGTTCTGCATCCCACATGACTTGCACATATCCCGCTGACCTTCATGCAGAATGTCAGTTATGAACAAAAGTCCTATCAGCTAGTACTTAATGTAATGCTTATTTTTATTTAGTGCTCACCTGTGTTTTGGTTTTTCCTATATGTCTTCTTTGAAATGACTTCGGATCATCTTACTTTTCTTAAGTCCAAATGTGTGTTCTAAGTGGGTATAATTGACGACTGCATTGTGGTTCCCCACATGCTTGTGCCTGAGCATTTACAAATTGAAACACATGTATGTAAAAATTACCTTCTTCTCATTGCTCCTCTATATTTTATTGCTCCTATATATATATTTATAGTTTGGGCATAAATCACTTTAAAAAAATCCTGTTATGTAAGTGGGCTATATATAATTCTTTTTTTGAGACAGGGTCTGCCTCTGTTGTCCAGGCTGGAGTGCAGTGGCTCCATCACAGCTCACTGCAGCCTCCACCTCTTGGGCTCAAGTGGTCCTCCCACCTCAGCCTCCCAAGTAGCTGGGACTACAGGCGCATGCCACCACGCCTGCTAATTTTTGTACCTTTTTTTTTTTTTTTGGCAGAGATGGTGTTTCACCGTCTCTATGTTGCCTAGCTGATCATGAACCCCTGGGCACAAGCAACCCTCCTGATTCAGCCTCCCAAAGTGCTAGGATTACAGGTGTAAGCCACATGCCCAGCCTATGAATTTTATTTTAGGATAAAAAGGAAGCATTGTGTATATTAAAGCTGAGGCTCAATAGCCCAGATGCATTGCTGGCTTGTGAATGCAAAAAGAAAATCCTAGCTGCAATAACATGGACCCAAAGGACCACTGTTCCTATTATACAGCAAGTGAAAGAAAGCGGCAGTGAGCCATGAGCCACGGCATCCTTAGTTGTGATGGAGAGCGAGTCTCTGGCCTTTTGACGACTGTTGCATGTTTTCCCTTCCAGTGTTATTGGTTTTTATGACATTCACTGCAGCCACGATGTGACTTCATTTGCTATTTCTGCCACTCTTTGCTATCCTACGGCTGATCTGGCTGTTAGTGTATGGCCCTAGATTCAGTTGAAGTCACTGGGGGTAGAGAATAGAACATAAGGACACCTCTAATCCTAAAACTGGCCACCATAGACTGTGGCTTTGAGCCTGATTCAGTTTTGTTTTAGAATAACTTTAGGCCCATGAGGTTGGCCTTTTCTTTATTGCTCTGTCAAAGGGGAATGTGAGCTCTAATCTTCACTAGTCAGCAACAGTCACAGGGGCTCTGCTAGGTGGCCAGAGCCCTGCTGGGCTTAAGGAGGGTTTTGCAAAGATCTGAGGTCTCTCTTCTAAGTCTACAGGATAATAGGAGGTAATATATGTAAACAGAAGAAAATAAAAGACTCAATATAAGAGTCAGGTAGCTGTACTGGATGAAAAGGCCTAAGACTGTGGTGGTTATAAATGACAGAAACTCAAATGGACTTAAACAGGAAAAAGGTCACTGATGAGCTCTTTCACTATAATCAAGTTTACCGGCTTCAGGTATAGCTGGACCCAGGGATTTGAATAATTTTCTTCCAACAGGATCTTCCCTGCCCGCCTGTCTTCTCATGTCCTATAAGCATTTCTCTCTTTTGCTTTTGTTCTCAGGCAGTCTTTCCCTGCCTTGGTAGTGAGACAGCTACTAGCAGCTCTAGGATTTCATCCTATGAACTCAGTAAACCCAGGAAAAAGAATGCTACAAGCTTGTTTGCTAATTAACTTCCATAAAAAGTCCCAGAGAAGGCTCTCTGGGTCACATGTGGCTTGCTCTGGGTCACATGCCCAATCTTGAGCCAATCACTGGCCAGGGAATGCAGTGATTGCATTGGCCAACCCAGGTCACATGATCACATCCTCCCCGCAAGCTAAGATCAGTCAACCTGGACCAAATCTGAAAGAGGACTGGAAGCTCTGCAGGCAGAAACATCACCTGTCCACTGGAGGGGCAGACAAAAAGGCTGGGTTCATTCAGGATGACGTTCTGGAGTTTTCTGTGTGCTTTTCCCCAAATGACATCTTATACCAAAGAGGAGAGATTGGGGCTGGGTCCTTTCCCTGCTGAGCCCTGCATCTTCCTTCCCTGTAGGTGTTGGGGTTTCAGGGTTGCTATGCTTCTGTGCTCTGGTTATTACAAATACAAATTTGGACTGGCCTTGGGCTTCCTTCTTGCAGGGCTCAGGGGAGGCATGTGGTCCTGGAATGTGTGTATGGTGGTGTATGCGTGGGTGTAAGTGTGTGAGTTTGTGTATGGAATGTGTGTATGGTGGTGTATGCGTGGGTGTAAGTGTGTGTGTTTTCCAGTTGGGAGAGTCACTACTTTGAAACCAAGAAGAACTCCTCTCCCCCATCTGGGTTTCCTCCCTTTCCTTCCAGGTCCCTGTCATTCTCGTGGTTCCCAATACCCTGGCCCTCAGCATGTGATTACCTTGTTGTAACATGGCAGATTTCAATTTCTAGTTTACAGGCAGACCTTTAAATGGGAAATGATGAAAGAACTGTTTTTTTCAGTCAGGGCAAACAGCCCAAGTCGGGTTATGTTTCTTATCGGAAGGCACCTGCTAGATATAGCAGCTTGGATTCTGTCGATTTACATTCATATTTCCACTTTCTCTGCTTTTTGTTTGCATTGAAAGGTCTAGCGTAGCGGAAAGAGTATGGGTTTGGGAATCAGACACAGTTTCAAATTTTGGCCCTGATCATTTTCAGTTCTGAGTTGTTGAGCAATTCATGTCAACTGGTTAACCCTCAGTTTCCTCATCTGTGAGATGGGGATGAGAGCACTTGCTTTGCAGGATGGCTTGAAGAGATGAAAACAGATCAGGCATGCAAAGCTCAGCATCAGGAGGTGCTGAGCACTTGCAAGGGTCCTGTTCTCCCTGAATCAAGCGCTTTGGTGGGTCAGCACTTGGCTGCTGGTCCCAGGCCTCTCCTGTAACACAGTGGCTGCTTACGGGAGAGATGTGGCTTCCCTGCCGGTGCCCCTCTTTTCATCCCTCAGCTCCTCTCAGCTCTCATATCCTTTACCTGGGGAAGTTTCCCTTGCCCTTTATTCAGGTGAGATCCCGAGGCCTGCCTTCAGGGCTTGCATCTTAGCAGAAACTACATATGTTTGCCATATTGCACATGCATTTTTGTATTTGTTGCAGATATGACTTGTATCTGTCTCTCCCACTGGTGCCTGTCAATAAACACCAGCAAGCATGACTGAATGCCTGAATAAAAGTGCAGGATGTTGACTTAGTACAATGGATTTTAATTCCAGCCTGGCCTCTACCAGCTGTGCAATCCTGAGCAAGTCCTTTCACCTCTTAGGTCTCTTTCTTGCACCGTGAAGAATGGGGTTAGATCTTCTATTTCCTTTCCTTTCCTATGGCACCGTTTACTTCTCACTGATACATCAAAAGAATTAAGTGGGACTGCTGTAGGTGTGGTGGGGACCCTGCCTGAGCACCTGGGCCCTGCTGCCCTCGAGGTGAGCCCAGCCGAACATGACCGGAGCAGAGCCGCTCAGAGCCACCCTGCCACCACATCTGTGGGTCTGGGGGTTAAGCTGCGTCTCTAATAGATCACAGAACACTCCCAAAAGTTTTATTTTCTGTCTTTGTTTTTAAAAAAGGATTAAAACCTTGGCAGAACCCGATTTTCTGCTTATTTCTCAGAATGACAAATGTAATGAGGAGAAAAGCCCTGCAAAGCCCTGTTGAGGGGTACTCTGGGCAGTGGACAGTTTTTCCCTTCTTTATCTAGAGCAGATGGGCCCTGGGGCATCCAGATTAGGAGGCCTCTCCCTCTATCCTGATCTCCAAGCTGCAGAAACATGTCGCTACTTATTTTTGCATCTTTAACCTGGGGCATTTCTTTGCTTTTTTCTCATCAGCGGATAGAATTGAAACTTCCAGCTAAAAGAAAGATGTGGAATGTTGGGAATGGGTTTGGGGGCGGGGGCATGAATGTTTTAGGTCAAGTTAGTTAGGGTCATTTCAGTGATAGTTTCTGTGCCATAACGTAGGACTTTCAGGGGGCTGGGACACAGGATGGGAACATTTTTTAGGGGAGACAGCACAATGGGACATCAAGTTACCGAGTGTGGCTTCCATAGTCACAGCCTGGGGTTCACATCTTGGCTCCACTGCATGTCACTCAGTGGACTCTCTGGCACCTCTGCTTGCCTGGGACTGGTGACGGGTTTGCAGTGAGGAGCCAGTGCAATCGTGTGCACAGTATGCCTGGCATGCACGTTCTGAAGCCGTGTTAGGTGTTATGTGAGGGGACACAGGGAGAGAGAGGCACCTACTGGGAGGGAGAGGTCAAACCCTCAGGCACGGGGCTGGAGGGAGAGGGGTGTCCGCACACAGACTCTGAGGCCATGTGATGAAGGCGGTGCGTTCCAAATACCAGTCTGTGTATTGGGACCTGACTGCACTGACCTCACCTAGAAAGCTCATCAGAATGCAGATTCTCAGTCGCACTTAAGTATTTGGGGTAATGTTGCCCGAGATTCTGTAGTTTAACCCAGTGTCCCCGGAGGATTCTTATGTATGGTCAGAAGAGGGAATTGGCATTTAGAGTCCAAATAGTTGAGCTTTGGGATCAGAACTCTCAGCCTTGTGTCATATTTTAGCTCACCATGGGAACTAAAAGCCTCATGTTTTTTCATCTGTGAAATGGAGATAATCTTTAGCTACATTGCAGGGTTGTTTTAAGGCTCACACGAGCCACTGAATGTGAAAGCGCTTTGCAATCGGAAGCACTGCCTCAGTATTTTTTCTTATTACGAGTGGAAAAGACGACCTTGGTGGTTTCCAAGGCTTCCCGCCGCTTTTCACTCTGTCCACGAGGGGGCAGCAGGCACTCGCACATGAAACCTCGGAGCTGGAGCCGTTTCTCCCGCAGTAGCGGGTTCCAATGACTGCAATACCCGCATCCAATTTCCCCTCAGCAGCCCCTGGGCCATAGAACCCCCTTACAGGACCAGACCCTCAGGAAACTCGAGGTGGCTTCAGGAAGTTTATACGGAAACGGATTTAGTATATGTTCTATTATTTGTAGGCTGCAGTTAAAGTGTTTTGTCTTCCCTAAGGAAGGATGCCGCAGAAAACTACAGTGACTTTGAGAAAGCCAGGCACTGGAAGTTCATGATCTAGGTTAACAGGTTAGCTCCTGAATCCAATTCATTCGTTCCTTCGTTCATTCATTTATTCATCAGACTTGAACTGAGCCTCTTCTCTGCTGGTCACTAAATCGGCCAGGCAGGGGGGAGATGAAGGTGAATCCCGCACTGATCTTGCCTTGAGGATTCTTGGTCTTTAAGGGAGTGGCAGATGTTTCTAGAATACCACCCATGTGTCAGGTGCCGTTCTCAGCTCTTTACAGGTGTCAAGATGTGAGTCCTGTGAATGAGGTATTATTATTCCCTCCACTTGACAGAGGGGAAACCGAAGCCCAGACAAATTAAGTCAAGATCTCAGGTCTAGGGGAGAAACAGGGCTTTGGATATGAGTAGCCGGGCTGCAGCGCCTTTGCGCTCCCTGGTTGATGGGGGAAGCAGACATGAGGCCGACTCAGGGATGAGAGCCATCCAGCCCTGTGTCTTCGCTGCTCATCCTGGGAGTGCTATGATGGGGCTGTGCTGCCAGACTCTGAGCCCCGTCTGAAGGCATCCTCTTGCCAACTGTGTCTGCCAGTGGGAAGTGCTGGAGGAGGTGCCCCTAGGAGCAGCCCTTAGCCAAGGATAGGAGAGTGGGAGGTTGATTCACTCCAGGTGGAGCAGTCAGGGAGGGCTGCTCTAGAGTGCCTCCTAGCGTTCCCCAGAGGGACTGAGCTCCAGGTGCCCTCAGCAGTAACCGTGGCTGTCCCATCAGTGTCTGTGGGATCCCCGTTCAAATAAACCACCCCCACTGAAAGCCTTGGCTCAGGCTCTGTTCTGGGAAATAGCCCTACCTAAGGCCCCTGTACCTCCCAGAATTTGTGTCCTTTAAGGAACAAAGGGTTGAGTTCTAGTCAAAACTGTGGGTCCAGCCCAGAACATGCCAGGGATGAATGGAATCAGAGGTTGTGAAAGTTTGATGGGCATTATTTTGCCCTTGTAGGGGGTAGTGAAGGCTTCTCAGAAGAGATGACATTTGGATCCAGATCACCCCTCTTAACTCTCTGTTAAAGGGCCCTCTCCCTACTGATATCTTCCTCACCTTTCAAACTTATGTGCCTGTCTGAGGTCTCAGAAAGCCATGAGCCAGCCCCTGGAACCCCAGTGCCTTCTGTACCCTGCTCTTTCATCTCAAAGCATTTTCTTCCTACGTATTGATCAGATATGGTAAACAGTTGCTTCGGCTTGACTTTTCTGGAGCCATCTGAAGCCACATGTTACCTCCCAGGGCCTCAGTTTCCACATCTGTGAAATGGGGAAGGTGACACTTTGAGTCTCGAATGTGACAGGCTTTGACAGTGGGCGTGCTTGGCTACTGGCTCCCTGGGAGCTAGGTGGCAGCCTTGGCCCTGCTCTCCGCGGTGGCCCAGTGCTCTGCCTTGCTCATGAAGGTGGCCCAGCTGCTGCCTGCTTATCTTCTGCCCTGCCACTCACTCCAGGGATCGGGCATCCTTCTCTGATCCTTGTAGGCCCTGATGGCGTCCTGGGCTCCTAGAGAAGATGCTGCATTTCTTCTTTGTTTCTTTCAGATGCCCCCAGACACACAAAAGAAACCAAAGCTGCTTTAAGGGTTCAAACAGCCCTCCCTGACCCCCTCCAGGACACCCCAGTACATTTAGACTTTGTTCTACTGTCAGAACCCTTGTCTCTTCCCCTCCTTGTCATACTGCAAAGCCCTGTGTGACTCCTCTCACCTACCTTGAGGGGGCGCCATGACCCCCTCCCAATTCCTTGCTTTTTAAAGGAATCCCTTCAGATACTAATAATGGCAAATATTTATTACGCTTTTCCCAAGTGCCAGGCACTATTCTAACCATTTTTCAAGTGTCAGACCCTAAGCCTTCACAGCAATCTTACAAAGGAGGGATTGTTTTTAATTTCCATTTCACAGATGAAGAGACGGAAGCCCAGAGTTTCAATCACCTGCCCAAAGTCACAGAGCCAGGAAGTGAAGAGCCAGGCCACTGCCTGGTTTTAAATTTTGAGGAGTGGAAATGCAATGTGCCGGTCTAGATGGTGTGCTTGTGCGTGTGCTATCCTCAGTGGTGCCCAGGGGACAAATGTGCAGACCAGCTGACAGTGACAGCAGGCTCCCCTCTTCTCCACCAGCAACTGTCAGAGGAGGCTGGGTAAGGAGAGCAGCTTGGCCACCTGGGACTGCGGTTGGGAGGCCCCAGCCCTGCAGCTGCTGGGTGGAAGTGGGTTGCTCTTCTTCAGCAGGAGTTTTGGCACCAGGTTTCTTTGCTGCCAAGGCCAACTTGGCCTCTTTGCAAGTAATTGGTAATTGTGCCATTGCACTTCAGCCTGGACAACAGAGTGAAACCCTATCACGAAAAAAAAAAAAAAGAAAAGAAAAAGATTAATAGTAATAATAATGATTGAGTACTTCGTATGTGATATGGTTTGGCTGTGCCCCCACCCAGATCTCACTTTGAATAGTAATAATCTCCACATGTCGAGGTTGGGGCCAGGTGGAGATAATTGAATTGTGGGGGCCGTTTCCTCATACTGGGCCCAGGTAACCTCTTTAGCCACACCTGAGAGTAGAAATGTCTTCATTTTGGAAGGTGAGCAAGGGTCCTATCCACGGCTTCCTGTATGTGATCACTGCCCGGGGCAAGGTGACCAGTAGAGCCTTGTGTGAGCCTCCCCTCTGCCAGTCACTGTGGGGCTAGAATTACTTATAATGCTATTATGCAAGATGTGATGTATGTAGTACACACACACACAACATGTGTATTGTCAATTGTAAAACAATTTTGCCTTTGAAGAAATCTAAGCTAAGTCCCATCCTAGTCCTGACACCATCTCATCCACCTCTGTGAACTTATTCTGCTCACCTGCAAAATGATGGCATTAAGAGAAACTTCTCCTCCCAGACCTGTTGTGAGGACTAGCAATATGTAATTAATGGAAGGCCCTTAGAACACAGCCCAGCACATGCTGTATTAGTCTGTTCTCATACTGCTAATACAGTCATAACTGAGACTGGGTAATATATAAAGGAAAGAGGTTTAATTGACTCACAGTTCCATGTGGCTGGGGAGGCCTCACAATCATGGCAGAAGGCAAATGGGAAGCAAGACATGTCTTCCATGGCGGCAGGCAAGAGCGGGTGTGTTGGGGGAACTCTCATTTATAAAACCAACAGATATCGTGAGACTTATTTACTACGATGAGTATGGGGAAACCGTCCCCATGAATCAATTATCTCCCATCTGACCCCGCCCTTGACATGTAAGGATTATTACTATTCAAGGTGAGATTTCGTTGGGGACATAGCCAAACCATATTACATGCTAAATACTCAAGAATTATTAATACTATTAATTTTTTTTTTTTTTTTTTTAGATAGAGTTTCACTCTTGTCCAGGCTGAAGTGCAATGGCACAATCAGGGCTACTGCAGCCTCAAACTCCTGGGCTCAAGCAATCCTTCTGCTTCAGCCTCCTGAGTAGCTGGGACTACAGGTGTGTGCCACCGGTATGAAATTAAGGAGAGTCCTTTTAAAGCCAGAGGTGTGTGCCAAGAAGCACCCAGTGCCTCCACAGAGCAGGCTTCTTCCCTCTCCGTCCTCACCTCCCTGGCCACCCTGGCAGCCCCAGCTGTGCATGAGGGCTAGCCTCTCACTGTGGCCTCCAGCCCCTCTTGTAAATCGGTGCATCCCGGTGAACTTGCCATGACTTAGAACCCAGTGCTGCTTCCCTTTCACTGTGCAGACCCAGTGCAAACCTTCTGAGTGCGTGTCCCAGGACTGGACCCTGCAGCCTCTGAGTCCCACACTTTAATCTCAGACCTGTCAGCAGGCAGTCACCTGTCCATGGTGTGGCTGAGCCTGAGCTCTCACCTCCCCACACCCAGCTGGCTCAAGACTGGCAGACATTCAGAGGCAGACAGAGGGAGGTATGCAAGGGTGCAGAGGACAGATGTCTCTGACCCCACCAACAAATAGTGAAACAGCAAAAAGGAAACATAGATGTACACATGGGCATTAGGACACTTGGTTGCAAGTAGCAAAAACCCAACCCACCCTGGGTGAAGCAGTTTACTGGCATACAGAACTGAGAAGTCTGGTATAGTTGTGGCTCTGGGCTGGGGTATTCCCAGAGGTTCAGACCATGCTGTTGAACATGTTTCTCTCTACCTCTCACGTAGGGTTCCCTATCTTGCTAAAGACAAGTGGTATACCCTTAGTTCCAGGCTGACTGTGACTCTCTCAGCATTCCTGCAGCCAAGAGCTCATGACTTTCCTGGTTGCTCTAGAAAAGGTCCCAGGACTGAGACTCCTTGGGCCAAACACACTGGCTTGAGCCAGTTTAAAACCAATCTCTGTGGCCCTGTGCTGAGAGAAGCTGATTATCTGGGCCTGGATCCAGGGGATGAGACCTGCCCGATCAAAACATCCTGGATGAGGAGAGGGCAAACCCCACTTCCCACAGGAAAATTCAAGTGCCATTTCCAGAAGCGGAGGGGAATCCTGGCAGCAAAACAACCGACACCCAGGGCAGTGTTTATGCAGACACTGGACACTGGGTGTCCCCAGCCAACTGCTTTCCTCGTAAGACTGCAAGCTTGGAACTGTTCAATATCACACGTGAACTTGATAAGAAACCAGGGTGGAGGATTTCTTCTGAGGACGCAAGGGCTCAGATGGAGATTCTCTGTCTACACCGGCCTGAGTTCTTTCTTGAAGCTGGGCAGGACAGTCAAGCTCTCAACTTTCCTTCCTTCCTTGTGCCCCCAGCAGCCACTGATGATTGCCCTGCCTCACCGTTGGGGAGGCTGTTGAGGAAGACAAGATGCCTATCATTTCTAAGGGACTTGGTCTCCCCGGGTGGTACAGAATTTAGACTCTCCCCTGAGAAAGAGAGAGCGGATGAGGACAGGCTGGGCTGCAGAAGCCAGTGTGGTCTGCCTTTGGGCAGCAGTGGGCAGGTGGCTTTGGCTCTGTGGTCATTGGTGGGCACAGGGAGTCCAAATTCTTGCAGGGGAACAGATTCAATCTGATTATGCAAACATGAACATCCTCCTGGCTCGAAGCATCTGATTATTCTTCTCATTTCTCCAGCTGGGCTCAGAGAAAGTTTTCTCAAAGAAGGATCTACTCAGTGGCTGCCCCTTACAGCTGCAGAAAATCCTCTTTAGTTTTGCCCTGAAGCAGATAGCTGCAGACGCAGTGAACTGTCTGCGAAGAGATGGGATTTATATTGACAGACACTTGTTTATCCAGATCAATTAGGGAAAATTATTTTTTGCAACACTCCTCAAACAAGGTTTTGCAGCTAATAATGAGTTTGAGTTGTGCAATGTGAATGCCGAAAATGTGAGATGAGATGAGAAAGCTATTTGGTAGATTGCCTCTCGGGAGAGCACTGCATGGCTGGGAAGAGACATGGTGGTGATCCTCTGGAGCAGAGGGCAGGATGCTCTCTAAATTACTCTGCATAATTAAGGACAGATAAATTTGACGGGGAGGGAGTGATTGGATTGGGCAAACTGACCACTGTGTGGAGGAGTGGCAGGAGAGAGGGAGAAAACTGCACTGCAGAGAAAGACTTCGGAATACTCATGTGCTGGGTGGAGAACTTGCAAGGGAGATCTTGGGTGCAGGGCGACATGGACGCTTGGGTGCAGTGTGACCCATGGCATTGTCAGGGGAAACTGTTAAGAAATCCTCAAATGCTTGGTGGATGAATCTCTTCTTTTTGCTTCTCTGGATCTTCTCTGGACCCTTCTCTCCTCTAGACTGGGCCCTAGGAGGCTGTCCTACATGGACCTCCTTGCCCTCTGGCTTTTTTGAGGGGTTGGCCAAGGGGGAGTGCAATGCACTGACTGTGTCCCCCCAAAATTCATAGGTTGAAATCCTAGCCCTTAGTATGAAGGCACTTTGGGAAGTAATCAGGTCATGAGGGTGGATCCTTCGTGAATGGGATTAGCACCCTTACAAGAAGAAACACAAGAGGTTGTACTTGCTCTCTGCTCTCCACCACATGGGGACACAACAAGAAGATGGTTGTCTGCAAACCAGGAAGCAGGCCCTTACTAGACAACGGGTCTGCCAGCACCTTGATCTTGGACTTCCAGCCTCCAGACTGGGAGAAACAAATTTCTGTTGTTTATAAGCCTCCTAGTCTATGGTATTCTTCTGTAGCAGCCCAAACTACCTAAAATAAGGGCTTTACTTGGCTTTGGCCAACAAGGAGCTTTCACTGAAGCCTGGGAGGGAGAAGAGTGAGGCTGGGGATACTGGTTCCCCTACCCCCCAACTGCTGCATTGCCTTGGGCTGGTTGGGTCTCTTGACAGAAGACCTCAGCCGTGATGGAGTGGCCTTTCTTCACAGCCTTCTCTGCCTCCAGGTTCCTGAAGCTGCTTCTTCCTTGGTCCCCACTGGCACTAGCGTCAGGGAGCTACACAATCCCTTAGGGTTTCTATAAGCCTTGCCCCCACCTTGACAAAATTTCCCTCCATTGAATACTCCCCAGATAATCCTGGTTTGAGTGTGCTGGCTGTTTCCTGCCAGGACTCTGACAGACCCACTTGGTGTGAGTGCCTTACTCATGGAAGCCGGTCTCGGGCGTGGGGTTCTGGGTTCTGGGTGAGGGGCTGAGCAGCAAGTTCACACCAGGGAAGAGCTGTCCTGTAGGTTAAAGCAAACACGTTCGGAGGCTCTCCAGGAATATCCCAGCAGCCTGGCTGCCCCTTGAAGCCATTGCCATTTGTAACTCCAAACTTTGAGGCTCAAAATATCAGAGCAGCCCCAGGAGCTCACCCAAGCTGGGGTCCCTTAGGCCATCGGGGAGAGGTCCTTCATTGGCTGAGACCAGGAACAACTAGGATCTCAAGATGCAGAAGGCAGGAGAATGAAAACCGCTGATGTGACCATTTCATTGATGTGGAAACTGAGGTTATAAGAGGTTCAAGGTCACATGTCAAGTAGATGGCGGCATTGAGAGAGCCATAGAAACATGAAAACAGGCCTTGATCCAAGATCTGATGCTGAGCCCGTGTTTACAGAGTCCAGGCAAGCCAGCCAGGAGGATTCTGGGGTGCTAAGATTGAAAAAATGTTTTTCTGATTACAAAAGTAATTCAGATTTATTATAAAATATTTTAAAAATATGGCATAAAGTAAAAATCACCCAGAATCTTACCACTTAGACATAACTCATAGTTACCATATTTCCTTCCAGGCTTTTTTCTTCAATATAGCTGGAATCATTCCCTTCTTTTAGCTTTGTTTTATACTTCTTTTTCTTAGCATTATGACTAAATATTCTTTGTAAACATGATTTTTAGAACTTCCTATTTTTTTTATCACATAGATTGCCATAATTGGTTTATATACCCAACTCATAATCATTCCCATAAGAGTGGCATTTACTTTTTTCTTTTTGTCTCTGATTTTTAATTTTTTGCTATTATAGTTAACGATACATATTTATATATGCATGTAACTAATGTGTACAAACCCTGTATTTACATGTTTGTGTTCATGTACGATTATTTCCTCCATTTAGAGTCCTGAAAGTGGAATTATAGCATGAGAGAAAAGATGAGCATTTTTTTCAGTCCTAATAAATATTGATGACTTGCTTTCTAGGACATTCATACAGCAAGCCCTCAAATATGGGCATTTTGTTCAACACTGTTTTGTTGTCATGTTGATAAAAAAAATCCATTCCTTGTTAGGGCTGCTGGGTGTGTATGGAGTTTGCACGTTCCCTGGTGTCTGCACAGGTTTTCTCTAGGTATCTCAGTCTCATCCCACATCCCAAGGATATGCTGTAGGTGAATGGGCGTCCTCAGTTGTCCCAGTGTGAGTCTGTGTGGGTGTGTGAGTGAATGTGCCCTGAGGTAGGATGGTGTCCTGGTCAGGGTGGGTTCCCGCCTTGTGTCCTGAGCTACGGGAACAGGCTCCGGACACCCATGGCCCTGACCTGGAATAAGCAAGTTAAAAAATGAATAAATCAATGAACACAAATTATTGTAAAATAATAATTCATAAGTTCACAATAATCATACAAACACAACAATGAACTGTTTGGTACAAAAGCATTCAGTGAACCACTGTATTTGTGATTCTTGGTGTTTGAACTGAGTGGTGATAGGAGATGCTTCTGACAATGTTTGCTTTGCATATGTTTATTCCTTGATTTAACTCACTGATTCACCAAAAGTTGAGCAAATAATTCTCTTATTTGTTTTTATTAATATCACTTAGATGTATGTGTATCTTACATTTATTTCAATGTTTACTATTAGAGTGTTTTGGGTCTTTCTTTAGAAGCTGGTAATGTCTTTGTGACCAGAATTATGCCATAGGAACTTAACTCTTGTTTTTATCAATTAGGCCATGGTCAAATTGGTTTTGTTACATGTTGTTTTGCTGAAAGTCTCAGTTTCAGAGATCCGATCCATGACGTTAAGTGAGCACTTACTGTGCTAACACCATTTCTCCTGCCAGTCCCCTAGGACAGTGTGTGGAGTTTGGTAGGGCCTTGCTTCCAGGCACTGATCCACTCATGATCCCAGCCCCTCCCCCAGGCCTCATCTTGCCTCCAGGTTTCACTTCCATTTGTCTTAAAGGTAAGCCCCATGCCGGTTAGTGAGCTCACATTGTGCGTGAGGGTTCCAAGAGTAATATGTGCCTATTTTCTACTTTCCAGATGTTTCTCCCCTCTGGCGCCAATTCCACCACTCCCTGGGAAGTGATGTGATGACCTTGGGCTTGTGTCCAAAGAGCACAGGAGAGTTTTGGCAGGTTGACGGTGTGTTGGTGCCAACCCACTTAAAGCGAAAACACTGTAAGTTGAGTTCACGTGGATGAACACATCAGTGTCTGTCTCACACAAATTCAGAGGGCACCCCATGGCTTCCTCCCAGAGACTTCCTGGGCAGCCACATCCCTTTGAAGGGGAAGTGAGCAGGATGTCATCTAGAAAGGATTTATGTATGGGTTGTTGATGGAAGGTGTATTAGTCTGTTTTCACACTGCTGATAAAGACATACCCAAGACTGGGAAGAAAAAGAGGTTTTGTTGGACTTACAGTTCCACATGGCTGGGGAGGCCTCAGAGTCATGGTGGGAGGTGAAGGGCATTTCTTACATGGTTGTGGCAAGAGAAAATGAAGAAAATGCAAAAACGGAAATCCCTGATAAAACCATCAGCTCTCATTAAACTTATTCACTACCATGAGAACAGTATGAGGGAAACCACTCCCATGATTCAAATTATCTCCCATCAGGTCCCTCCCACAACATTTGAGAATTATGAGAGTGCGATTCAAGATAAGATTTGGGTGGGGACATACAGCCAAACCATATCAGAAGGGTAAGCACTTTCTAGATATGGAGACCTGGAGATACTGGCCTGTAGAGACCATTGGTACAAAGTCAACAGTAGTAAAGTAAGTGAAAACGTAACCTCTCTGAGTCTCAGCTTCCTCCTCTGTGTGGGTTAATGTTAGAAAAGTTTTCTTGGGCATTTTCCATTGAGCACACATTTACCCATGTACACAGTGTGCACACATACATGCACACACACACAAGGCTATCCAAAATTTATGTTCTATTGCATTATGCACTTACTGGATGGTGGGTAAATCCCAGCTCCTACCCATTTTAATTTTCATTTTCCTCCTCCTTATCCTGATGCTGGAAATGCATTTAGTGGATTATTAGTAGTAGCTATGGAAACTCTGAACAAGGCCCTCTCCCTGTCACTACCCTGGAGACTCACCACTTACTGTGACTGGGTATAGCTCATTTAAATACTAGCTTTAAAAATGCAATTAATAAAGTGGATCTTCAGGGCTTGTGTTTGGGCTTATCCAGTGTTTATGCAGTCACCTTGCATTGCTTTTCTCCCTGAGTGTGGGCAATTTAGAGTTGCTGGATGTGACCATCTTATAGATGTGGAAACTGAGGCTGAGAGAGGGGCCATGTCTCGCCCAAAGTATCCACTTGGTGAGTGGTAAAACCAGGAAAACAATGCATATCTTCAGATTCCAGGCTGGTGCTTTACTTGTTTTAGTCATGATTTTAAAGAGGTAAACTCCCTTAGAAAATGTGTCTTAAGTGAATCTTCTTCTTCTTTTTTGTTTTTTGAGATGGGAGTCCCACTCTGTCACTCAGGTTAAAGTGCAGTGGTACCATTTCAGCTCACTGCAACTGCCACCTCCCAGGCTCAAGTGATCCTCCCACCTCAGCCTCTTGTGTAGCTGGGACCACAGGTGTGTGCCACTATGCTGAGATAATTTTTTGTATTTTTTTTTTTCTGAGACGGAGTTTCACTCTTGTTACCCAGGCTGGAATGCAATGGCGTGATCTCAACTCACCGCAACCTCCGCCTCCTGGGTTCAAGCAATTCTCTTGCCTCAGCCTCCCAAGTAGCTGGGACTACAGGCGCATGCCACCATGCCCAGTTAATTTTTGTGTTTTTAGTAGAGACGGGGTTTCACCATGTTGACCAGGATGGTCTCGATCTCTTGACCTCGTGATCCACCTACCTTGGCAATTTTTTGTATTTTTGGTAGAGATGGGGTTTCATCATGTTGCCCAGGCTGGTCACAAACTCCTGAGCTCGGGTGATCCATCCGTTTCAGTCTCACAAAGTGCTGGGATCACAGGCGTGAGCCACTGTGCCTGGCTACGCAAATCTTCTCAATTGATAAACAGTTGGAAGTAGTCAGAGGCTATAGGTGTGGCCCAGATTCTCACCCACTGCAAATTTCTGAAGCCATTTTGTGGACTTCTGTAGTTCTGCTTAGAAACCACTGGGGTCCACCAAGCCAGTTCCCTTCCTTCACTTATTTTTTCATTCATTTATTCACTCAAAAAACTTATGATGAGTACTCACCACATGTGAGGTTTCAGGCTCAGCTTAAGTGAGCTACCTGGGATCTTTCCAATTAATTCTCTGTCCTTTCCTTTTTTCCTTTCTTAAATTACTCAGTTTTCCCTGTTGCTTTCCATCAAGAAATCCTAGTAGGTGCAAAGAGTTTATAATATCTAGTGGGTGAAGCCCCTTTGAAAGATTTTAGGTGGGGAAAGATTTGAGTGTTATATAGACTATGCTGGTGGCTTAGAAAGAACAACTGAGTTTCCATATGAGAAGGAGGAGAAAGGAGTACAGCAGGTTGATTAGGTAGTATTGAAGTAAAGGAAAGAAATTCTGAAAGTCTAAGCTAGGTCAATGATTAAACCAAAGGCAGGAAGGTGTAGTGATTAATAGCTTGGACTCTCACCACAGACCAGGGTTTAAATCCCAACCCTGCTGCTTACCTTGTGTGTAAATATGGGCAGTTTATTTAACCTCTCCAACTCTGTTTCATCCTCTGTAAGATCAGATAATAGCATCTCTGCTTGTGAGGAATTCATTGAAATAACTAAAATGGAGGTGAAGCACAATGCCTCATTCATAAGAAGCATTCAGTAAATACTACTGGCTATCGATGGTGATAATAGTGATGATGATGATGATGATGACGGTAATGATGATGGTGGTGGTGACAGTGATGACATTTACGATGGGAATGATGATAATGGTGGTGATGATGACCGTGTGACATTGATGATGGGGAGATGATGATGATGATGACACTGGATGATGATGATGGCGATGATGATAATGGTTATAATGATAGTGATGATGATGATGGTGGTGATGACAGTGATGACATTTATGATGGGGATGATGATAATGGTGGTGATGATGACCGTGTGACATTGATGATGGGGAGATGATGATGATGACACTGGATGATGATGATGGCGGTGATGATGATGGTTATAATGATGGTGATAATGATGATGGTGGTGGTGACAGTGATGACATTTACGATGCTGATGATGATAATGGTGGTGATGATGACCGTGTGACATTGATGATGGGGAGATGATGATGATGACACTGGATGATGATGATGGCGATGATGATGATGGTTATAATGATGGTGATAATGATGATAGTGGTGGTGACAGTGATGACATTTACGATGCTGATGATGATAATGGTGGTAATGATGACCGTGTGACATTGATGATGGGGAGATGATGATGATGACACTGGATGATGATGATGGCGATGATGATAATGATTATAATGATAGTGATGATGATGATGGTGGTGGTGCCAGTCATGACACTGATGATGGTGATGACGATGACAGTGAAAGTAAGCATGGTGATTGTGATGGTAATGATAAGGATGGTTATAGCTATGAAGGATGGAGAAGATAAATGAGATTTGAGGAGAAAGACAAGGATGACTCCTGAAGCTCTCAGTTAGGTTAGGGAGGGAGCCCTTTTTTAGAAAAAAACATAAAATGTGTTCATATGGTCCTATGCTTTTTAGAGTTTGAAAAGTTAATCCCAATCAATTAAGGTTGCCTTCTCTTTTCACTCTGGCTTGTTTTTTTTTTCCTGTAGGCTATTTCCTGTATTGAGCAGTGCCGGGACAGCTTCAGGAAGGACCCACACAAACTTCATTAGCTTTGTGTTTAATCTATTTCTTCACAATTTTCAGAATATCTGAATTATATTTACTTTATGTTTTATTACATTGTCTTATGGTTATACATGGGAACCAACATCATTTGGTTGGTATCATGTCTTATGCTTATACATGATACCAGCATTACTTTTATAAATAGAAAGTAAGCTACAGAATTAAATATGATGAAATCAAACCAAATTATTCTATTTAGTTAGATACCTGCCACCACTTTCGGTTTTTGCTAAAAAGGGAGCTTAAGTGTATTAGAAAGGTGTTAAAGACATAGTGGCAACAAAGAGAGACTTTTTTTTCTTGAGGCAGGGTCTTACCCTGTTGCCCATGCTGGAGTGCCGTGGCACAGTCTCAGCTCACTGTAGCCTCAACCTCCCAGGCTCAAGGGATCCTCCCACCTCAGTCTCCCGAGTAGCTGGCACCACAG
Organism: Cheracebus regulus; assembly: GCA_963574635.1. Classification (NCBI taxonomy): domain Eukaryota; kingdom Metazoa; phylum Chordata; class Mammalia; order Primates; family Pitheciidae; genus Cheracebus; species Cheracebus regulus. The sequence goes on from CAUYQU010035212.1 coordinate 28,090, forward strand.
GTGCATGCTACCATGCCCAGCTAATTTTTGGATTTTTCATAGAGATGTGGTCTCACTATCTTGCCCAGGCTGGTCTCAAACTTCTGGTCTCAAGCAATCCACCAACCTTTGCTGGGATAACAGGCATGAGCCAACATTTCTAGCTCAAAGTGAGACTTTCTGCTTGAAGTAACCTGCTAGATTTGGAGAAAGTAACCTGCTATATTTGGAGAGAAGAGATAAGAAAATATGGGACATTTTTCACTGTTTGAGACAATGTAACTTAATGCTAGATTTGTGGAGCACTTAAACCCATGTCCTGAATGGCCAGTAATACTCACCTTACACCATAGACAGTCTTGCTTCAAAGACAGGCTGTCATATCACACACCACATGACTACAAGACCTGTGGAAATAGACATCAGCAGGTGGACACAGGTAAAAATTAGCTCATAACTAATCAGCTTGGCCTCTCAGCCTGGCTTCTGTAGGCAGGCAAAAGGGTAGGCATCACTAAACAAGGCTTCTATTTAAAGAAGGCATCTGAGCAGCTGAGTTTGGGATGGGCCAGGCGCTGCAGAAGGATTGCTTAAATCTCCAAAGCCGACTTGTGGGTGACATCACTGGAGCCAGGGGGCCAATAGCCCAGCTCAGAGATCACCCTGAAGCAATTAAAGGGACAAGAAATATTCCTCACCTCTAACTACTTCCACAGAGGACCTTTCTCCCCATGAAGGAGGTGAAGCCTATAAATTGGTCCCCTGGAAAAGAAGTGAGGATGAGAAACATTTTTGCCATTATTTTGAGGAGTTGTTATATTTTTTTTGCCATTATTTTGGTAAGTGTACTTTTCCCAGTCCCTGACCCATTCAATAGCAGTTTGGCCAAATGACTTCCAGGAAGACTAATAAGCACTAACATAATTATGGATACCAAAATTAATCTTTGCAAAATATTTGCATCCTTTTACAATTCTCTTTCTAGGCTGTGACATTAGCAGTGATGCTTCAAATATTGGCAACATATTTTTTTCAAGCTTTAATTATAGAACATTTCAAACGTATTCAAAAGGAGAGAGAAGAATAAATATAACAAGGCCCCTTGGTACTCAGCCCCCAGTTCAACGATGATTAACTGAGGTTGTTTTATCTGTCAGCACCTCCCTCTTCTGGCACCCCCATTAGGTTATTTTGAAGGAAATCTTATAATTGTGTCATTTCATCCACAAATACTTCAGGATGTATTAGGTTGGACCTTATGTCGTTTTTGGTAGATAAATATATTGATTTAAAGTTGGTTTATTTGGGTGAGGATTCAAATGTGGTCCACCCATTTTGGCAGCATCTTCATCTTGCTTTTTCTCCTCCTTTCACATGTCTCCATCTTTCTTCGCATTTCCCTTCTGTTTACAGTTATCCCAAAAGGGGACGTTTGGGAAGGAAGCACAGTAACCACCGACCTATCTGCAGGGGCTATGTTCCAAGATGCCCCGTGGATGCCTGAAACCATGGATAGTACCAAATCCTATGTATACTATGTTTACTATGTTTTTGTTTTTCTCCTATGCAATCACTTTTTTTTTTTTTTAAGGAAGAGTCTCCCTCTGTCATCCAGGCTGGAGTTCAGTGGTGTGATCTCGACTCACTGCAACCTCCACCTCCCGAGTTCAAGCAATTGTCCAGCCTCAGCCTCCCGAGTAGCTGGGATTATAGGCTTGCACCACCACATATGCCTAATTTTTGTATTTTTAGTAAAGATGGGGTTTCACTATGTTGACCAGGCTGCTCTCGAACTCCTGGCCTCAAGTGAGCCACCTGCCTCGGCCTCCCAAAGTGCTGGGATTTCAGGCATAAGCCACCGTGCCCAGCTCCTGTGCAATCACATTGTATAATAGGGTGGGGCGGCACAGGCAGTGTGCATGCACTGGACAAAGGGAAAATTCAAGTCCCAGGTGAGATGGAGGAGGATGGCGTGCTTTCTCATTATACTACTCAGAACAGTGGTGTGCAATTTAAAATTCATGAATTGTTTATTTCTGGAATTTTCCATTTGAACTTTTCAAACTGTGGTTGACCTAGGGTAACTGAAACTGTGGAAAGTAAAACCGCAGATAAGGGGGATTACTGCAAATGTCTTTAGAGTCCCCAGGCTCTTCTGGGTCGTCTGCTCTGTGAGGTTCCAACTTCCCTCCTATAGGCTCTCATAGATTGTTTATTGGCTACCTCCTTAGGAGTTTTCAGTCTCAACAAACTCTGATTCCCTGAAAAAAAGAGGTTCCAGAGATGAGAGAGGTGGTAGACTGGAGGATGCAAGGGCTCCTTTATGCTTCTGGGCCCAGTGGAGCTGACATTTCTAACAACACTTTAGCTGAAGGTGGGAGAAGATGTAGGTCTGACCCTCAGGCTTGCCGTTGCTCTGTGACCCTGGCCAAGTCACTCAACCTCTCTGGGCTCCAGTGTATTCAAATGCTACAAGACAGAATGTTTGTTTGCTATTCCCTTTCTTACCCACCATTAGAATCAAGTCTGCCCTATAACAAAATGCCTAGCAAACTGGCTCATATTTGCTGAGCAAGAGGATCGGGTGTTCTCAGGAACCCCTTGTGCTTCAAAGCCCTGCTGTTCTCCCATGCCCAAGACTCATGCCTAGTTCCACCCATATGAACATGTCTCACCTCCATCTCACGGCTGGGGTCATGTCTCATTCCTGACTTAGTTTGGCTGATTGAGAAGAGAACAACTGCAGACTGCAGTTGAGGGAGAAGAGGCAGGGATGCGGGACACCGCTTCCCCATGTCCTTGACTAAATGTCCCCTTTCTGGGTGATAGCCTGGGTCCCAGGGCTTAGCTCTATTTTGGTTGCCATTTGGCAGGTGTCACCTTGCTGAAGCCTGGGCCCTCAGGGACAAGAGGCCAAAATGTGCTACAAGAATGGTAATTTGAGGAAACTTGGCCCCCTGCCCCTGGGGCTTCGGTGTTCTTTAGGACAAGTTGAGTGATGATATCATGGACTTAGTTACTTTCTGGACTAGTAGGGGCCTTGTCTCCGAGCTGTAGCCTCTGTGGGAGGCCCCAGGGAGCCTAATTTAGGAGAAGGCGTCAGTGGGATGGCAGCTGTTGAAAGGGCTTGGCTAGAGAATTTAAGAAAAAGGTGCTTTGCTACACCTTGCTCTAGAAGCAGCTTTTCCTTCCTGAGGTCTCCCAGGAAAAAGATTCAGTTCCTGGAGATAAAAGGGCCCACGGGAACATGTTGGCCAGTGACTACCCTTCTCAGTACCCCTCCAAGGTGGTCATTCTGCTGTGGTTGATTACTTCCAGTGATAGGGAGCTCAGTCTCTCTGGAGACAACCCATTTTATCATCAGAGAGCCCTAACTGCTGGTTGGTACCAATTTGACTTTTACATAACCCAAATCTGCCTTGATGTCACTGGCATTGCACTGGCTTCACCCTGTGGAGCCACACAGAACAAGTTTGAATTCTTCTTCCTTGTGACAGCCTTTCAGATATTTGAAAGCAGCTCTCATGTCCTCCTGAGCTTCTTCTCTAGGCTAAACATAACTCAGCCATTGCTCAAAGGGCCTGGCTTCAGTCTCCATCACTGTTCTCATCAGATGGTACCCGTTTTTCACTGTCCTTCAAGTGTGGGGCTCTGGAGGCTCAGAATTGGAGCAAGGAAAAGAAGACACTCCCTTTATCCTGACCCCCACACATCTGTGATCACAGCTCTGCTTGGCAGACACCCCTTACTCTACATGCAACAAAACTCCCAACGTCTTCCTCACACATGCTGCTCGTACTCTGTGCTACCCGCTCTGGGATTAGGGCAGCTGCATTTCAGGGCCCAAGCACAGAGCTTTCTGCCATCTGTTCCCATTAAAGTTGTGCCTTGTTAGATCTATGCTATATTGTTCCAGGATGCCTGGATATTTTTGGGTCCTAGTTCTCTCATTCAACATTTGGCAGCCCTTCTTATCACAGTGCCTCCCACACTATTAATGAGCATGCTGTGTGCCTCACCCCCAAGCCATTGATAAACACGCTATACTGGCTGGCACATGCGTCCCTCTGAGGCTTGTGTGAAGCTGTTCTTCAGCACATTACAGGTTGTACAACCATATAGCTCCCATTTCTTCAGCCACGCATATGAGCATTTGGGGAAGCCTGGTTGTGGTCTAGGTTTTTTGTGTCTACACACAACTCCCGACTGACGTGTCCTGTCTTAGGCGATGAGACAGTGAGCTGAGCCACCTATGCCCTGTACACAGCTGGCCCATGCTACCTCCTGGTGATCTCTGCTGTTTGGCAGGTTAACAATCTCCAGGCTGCCCTGGAAGACAGAAGGGAGGCAAACTATGAGGCAGTGGCATTCAGTGGGGCAGCTGCTTGTGTGGGGTCCTTGGGGCTGATTAGCAGGTGCTGGAGACTCTGGGCTCCTGGCTGAGGTCACAAGGAAGGGCTGAATTCTGGGTGACAGGTGCAAGAAAAGGGGAGCCTCCAGCCTCATGCAGGTCAGCTCCCCTGTGGAACCTTTTTCAGAGGCTGGACTCAGTGGGTTCATAACTAGAGGGACAATAGGTCTCACATTTCTCTGCTTTATTTTCCTTCCTTCTTTCCTCCTTTTTCTGCCTGCCTTCCTTTCCCCTCTTTCCATTGAAAAGTTTATTTTCCCCTGAGTATGGTCTCTGTATTCAACATTGCCCTGTGTATTAGTCCGTTCTCACACTGCTTATAAAGACATACTCAAGACTGGGTAATTTATAAAGAATAAGAGGTTTAGTGGACTCACAGTTCCACCTGGCTGAGGAGGCCTCACAGTCATGGTGGAAGGCAAAAGGCATATCTTACATGGTGGCAGGTAAGACAGGTTGAGAGCCAAGCGAAAGGGGAAACCCCTTATAAAACCTTCAGATCTCATGAGACTTATTCACTACCATAAGAACAGTGTGGGGGAAACTGCCCCCATGATTCGAATATCTTCCACTTGGTCCCTCCCACAACACGTGGGAATTATGGGAGCTACAATTCGAGATGAGATTTGGATGGGAACACAGCCAAACCATATTACTCTGGGTGGCGGGTGCAGAGATGACTGAGACGCTGTTTTGTCCTCCAGGTCACAGACCAGCGGGTGAGACACATGGCAATCATCAGCCTCCATGCCTGTGATAAGAAGCGGGCTGGAGGGGCACACAGGGCACTATGGGAGCAGGGAGTTGCTGGGTTGTCCCAAGACCTGCTGCTCTCCCTTGTGGCCTTCAAAAACCATTGAGCTGTCCCTGGAATGACCATACTCTGGTATCCAAATTACAACTTCCCAGACTGACTTTTATACCTGAAGGAGAATAGAATTCCTCTGTTGGGCCCTGGGCTTGCTCTTTGGTTTAGAAAATGTGTTCCCTTTAAGAGATGACTTTAAAGTCAGCCCAGGTCATTTTGGAATTCAAGTTGCTGTTGAATTTGGAGACAATGCTTGACAGGCACCAAGCGACCATAGGTCAGTGTAATATGTAGATTTCACCAGGGCTGTCTGAGAGCTGGGAACTCTCAGTACTGTCTGGAGAGGCTCTAGACTCTAACATCGGATAGTCTGGGGTTTGAACAGTGGTCCTTCCTGTCACTGGCTGTGTGGCCTTGAAACTTCTTAGCCTCTTGGGGCCTTAGTTTTTCACATCTGTGAAATGGGAGTAGTATTTTGCAGTGTCATCGCGAGGATTAATGGAATGAATGCAGTACTTGGTACACAGTAGACTGTTGAATTGTTACTTCACTGCTCTGCCTCTAATAGTACTATGAGCTCTTTTGAAAAAGCTGTGACTCTTTTAAAAAGGAAAAAAATGCTGGAGAATGTGAATAGCTTAGGTTCCATATGGTGCTTGAATTATGCTTTCAAAATGATTCCTAATTTGTGTTTCTCAAGCAGGTGACATTTTGTAAGTTTGCTTTTCTTTGCTGTCAGGTTCTGTTAGGAAGTCTTTATAGAGAGGAAACTACAGCTGCATTTTAAAAGCAAAAGCCTCCAGGTCTTGCCTTTGTTTGGGACAGCTGGGGCCCACAGACCAGGGGTCCAGCACTGTGTCCTGACGAGCAGCGACAGGTGGGCCAAGGCCTGTCTTGCTCTGTGCAGTGAGGGGTGGTGTGAAGCAGAGAGCTCCCGGGGTGCTGAACTGAAAGTGCTTATGGGTAGCTAGCGCCAGAGAAGGGAACAGTGCCATGCAGTGACATGCAGGATGCACATGTTGCTTTGCCACTCACTTCTGGGCTATTGGCTGGGGTTCAGGCTCGAGGAGGCTCAGGGTGAGGAATTTTCCTCCTGCACCTTTGACCTTCACCTCCCATTCCCCATTTTCAAGGCCAAGACCTGAGTTCCATGTTCTGCATTCTAGCCACTGTCCCCACTTCTCCTCTGGCAGGACTCAGGCCAGCCTTTGATGCCAGCTGACCACAGGTCAACCTGATCCTTGTCTGATGATCATTTCTCTCCTGGGTTGGTCTTCTTTACTCCCCTTCCTCCTGAATCCCAACATTGTGCCATTTCATTAGGATTTCCCAATTCTGAATTCCTGTGATATGGCCAGCTCATGCCATTCCACACCAAGTTAAGTCAGCAGATTTTATACTATTTATAGAATGACATGGAAAGTCAGACCTGGCGCCATGTCTGCTGGCCTGGCGGCCACAGTAAACTCTCTTTTCTCTTTCTTCTTTATTCCCTAAAGTCTTAAAGATAACTATTTTCACAAGCAATACGTGCAAATATATTCTCGCTGGAAAGGGTTTTAAAAATAGAGAAATATGGCTGGGTGCGGTGGCTCATGCCTGTAATACCAGCACTTTGGGAGGCTGATACAGGAGGAGCACTTGAGCCCAAGAGTTTGAGACCAGCCTGGGCAACATAGGGAGACCCCATCTCAACAAAAAATACAAAAATTAGCTGGGTGTGGTGGTGTGCACCTGTGGAACCAGCTGTTTTGGAGGCTGAGGTGGGGGAATTGCTTGGGGCCAGGAAGTCAAGGCTGCAGTGAGCTGTGATCACAGCACTGCACTCCAGCCTGGGTGACAGAGTGAGTCTCTGTCTTTAAATAAATAAATAGAGAATTACAGGAACAATACATATTTAGGTTCCATTTCAATCAATTCTGAGTATTAACAGTTATATTTCAGTCTTTTTTCTATGTATTTATATATACTTTGTATTATTTGTGTAAATACAAGTGCAACTATATATGTGTATGTACAGTAAAGAGTTTAACTTTGCCTACAAGAAGGTCTGGGTTTGCCCTTGACTCCTGGGAGGTGATCTTTGTTTGCCTAGGGCCCCAAGCTTGCCAGATAATAACGTGATTTTAGGTGGGGCCGACCACACCAGAAAGACGAACAGTGCAACTGAGGGTGGGGGCTTTGGATCATGCAGTATCAGTTGACCTGGAGACTAGATCAATCATGTGGGCAATCAATCCACCAATCAATCAATTACACCTATGTAATGAAACCTCAATAAATACTCTGAACACAAGGCTCAGGTGATCTTCCCTGTTAGGCAATGCTCTGTGTATATTGTCACATATGGGTGCCAGGAGAGTAACATGTCCATGACTCCCTGGGAAGAGGACAATGACAGCCCAGTCTTTGGCACTTCTCCTACACTCTGTCCTATGAGCTTATTCTCTTGGTTGATTTTAATCTGTATTTGGTTGATTTTAATCTGTTGATTTGCTGTACTATAAACTGCGCTATGAGTATAATCGCTTTTAGTGAATTTTTAAAAAAACAAAATGATTGAAACTGAGGGTTTTGGGACTCCATCTGAATACACAATTGGTGTGAGAAATTAAGGTGGTCCAGGGGACAGTGCCCTCTAGCTTTATAGATGGCCTAAACTCATTGCAGTGTGTACATGTGCATATTTAAATTACATAATAGTGCATTCATTCATGGTCCTGGGATTTGAATTTCATCTTTCATATGGTCAGACACCTTCTTTATGCCTGTTGTGCCTCAAGTTTTCTCACATGCAAAAAAGGGTTTAGTAACAGCAGCTTCAACTATAGGATTGTTATAAGGAGTAAAGGAACAAATGTTTGTTAAGCTCTTAGGGTGGTGCCTGTTGTGCACTTAGGGTTACAAAACAGATGATAATGATTTTCATACCTGACCATGGAGACCTACATTATTGCTTTTAATAACTGAATGATATAATTTCTATTAATTACCTCTGGGTTTCCCACAAAGAAAGCAGTAATTAGGGAACTAAAACGTGTTGTTGGAAAACGACTCTTGTTGCACTACGAGGTTGAGTAAATTAGTCAGCTCATCTAAAACAAGTATTTATCTAGCACCAATTATTTATCTAGAAAACACTAAGTTGGCCCACACTGTGTGCAGTGGCCCAGTCCTGATAACTGTGGGCCTATAAAAACAGGTATCTTGAGAGAAGCAAAAAGGAAAAATAATGAACATCCTTTGTACATCTAATAAGTGGCCATTGCTGTTCATTTGTTATTTTATTTAATCCCCACACCAACACTGGAGAAACATAGTATGAGCTCATTTTCCTGAAGACGAAAACAGTCTCAGGTTAAGAAACTTGCTTAAGTTGACAAGGCCAGGATATGCTGAAGGTAGAATTTAAGCCTAGATATGTCTCATTTCAAAGCCTGTTCATTTTGAACAGCATTTCACTGCTGGGGAAGACACAGACCTGGCCCTAAAGGAACTCATTGTCTCTTCATAGGAGGGGTGGTAGAGGTGGGAAAGATGAAACTTGATGCAGTTAAAGAAAGCTCAGACTCTGATAAGCACTTCTCTATTTGCAAAGTTTGTCACTAAATGAGCCATTGGAATTTTTCAGAACGACTCTTACATAAGCAAATATTATAGTTTGCAGATGAGAAAACTGAGGCTCAAGGAAGCTAAGCATCTAGCACAGGGTAAATATCTAATAAGGGGCAGAGCTGGTAGTTGAGTCTGCATTGCTGCGTGAGTGGGTGTAATAACATTATGAGTGACTTTCTCTATGGAGAGGAGAGTCCCAGGAAAGGTGAGAACTGGAGCTCTTGCCTCGCTCCTGACACCTCCCCTACCAAACCCTGGAAGGTTGTTTGCAGATTCTTGGACTTTCAGCTCTTTCTCTTGTGACCTAGCTGCTGAAATCATTGAGATACTGCAAATATATTCCTTTGGTCTTTTGATAATGGCTCATTCCAAAACTGAACATAAATTAAAAACAAAGCCTTAATTAGTTTCCTTTGCGTCTTTATCTGCAACCAAATAAATGGCTGTCTCTGGAGGGTTTTCTTTATTTCTTTTCCAGGCATGACCCATCCTCAGATCTATGCCTCCTCCAAGATACAGTAGAAAACGAATGGGAATTTAATATCAGTCAAGCATAGTAGGAAAAATCCAAGTTGAATGTGGGGATGACCACAGGGCAGTCAACAATGACTTAGAATGCTTTGCTTCTTTCCCTAAGTGTGGGCTTCAAAATAGTAGCTGTGCTCTGAGCCAGCAGAAGAAGGTCGTGAGTGAAACTGGTACTTATTCTTCCCTGTAAACTTCCATTTATGAGGCACCTGATGGATTTACCTTCCCAGTGGTGAGAGCCTCTCGGGCAGGCTAGGGCACAATTACTGCAAGATAACAACCCTTCCTAATCTGGAACAGCTGCTGCTGGCATAAAGGTTTCCTAATCCCTTCTGGAATCCGGGCTCTGGTTTTACTCTTTGGAACCACACTTAAACCTGGGGCAAATATTGTAACCACCCTCTCAGGTTCTTGTTTTGAAGACCACAGGATTGCTGGGATTTTGGAGCTTATTAAGGAAAATCTGTTCTGAGGAACCTCCACTCAGTGGGAAGCAATAACAATGAATTTGCCTAATTCATCTAAGCTACTTGTAATTGGGTACCTACTATGTCCCAGTCCAAGTGCTAGGAACTGGGGAAACAGTCATGGACAACACAGACACAAACCCTCACACCCTTAAGAGAGCTTGACTACAGGGCCTCGGTGGATTGACACTTTAATTATAAGGTGTTTTTGTAGCTGTAGTCTCAGTTTATGCATAGCAAATGTGGAGGAGGCATGGATTGGTTATTCCCATCTTCCAGATGAGGGAAACTGAGTCTGGGGAAGGCAAAAGAGGGAAGGTTTGTGATTTAACAGTCACACACCAGTACCGGAACTGGGTCTTCAAGGTCACAACTTTATCTTAAATGCTTGGACTTCAAAACCAGTAAACTGGTGACTAGGGAAACTTTAGGGAAGTTACTTAATGTTTCAGAACCCAAGATTCCCCTCCTGTAAGGTGGGGATAAGGTAATCTACTTCACAGAGTTGTTCAGATGGTTGACTTAGATGACATAGATGGATATTATTAGATAGATGGCTACCTGTAGATATAGATAGATACAATAGATAGTAATGTGCTTAAGCACTGGACATACTGCCAAGAACATAAGAATACTCACCACTACAATAGCATTGGAAGATACTTATTGAGTGCTTACCTGGTTCCAGATAATTTCTATTATCATCCCTGTTTTACAGTTGAGAAATTCTAAGCATAGGGAAGTAATATGACTTGTCTGAAGTTATACGATTCATTGAAAAGGTTATAAAGCAAGTATTCAAAACTTTTAATTCAGGTATATATTATCTATAACTCCATTGTATCTATCCCTCTTTTATTTCACCAGTGGAAAGAAAAGGCAATTAATTTTGAAGCACCAGAGGAAAGGATAAAACCTGTCCTCAGGTTATTTATAATAATGCGTAGCCTTTCCACACATTGAGCTCTGTTTAGTCTCCTGAAGGATGACGGGGCCCTTGATTTTCTCACCTAATTCATGGTCATTGGAATAAGCCTTTCAGGGTTGTTGTGAATGGCCAAAGAAGAGTTTTGGAAACCCTGAAGTGCTGTCCATAACCAGAATTGCCTGTTTTCATGTGTTGAACTCTGAGGGCCATGGCATTTTGAGCTTGAAGTTTGTAACGATGCCATTTGACACAGAGAAAGAGAAATCGGTCTGCTGAATCTGCAGCCCCAAAGATGATATTTTACTGGGGGAAAAGAACACCGCCGACTATCCCAGACATTTGGAGTAAGCTATTTAAATTAAATGCCTGGTTTATTGATACTCGCTGTTCAAGCTGAAGCGCTGACTTTAATCTCATTTTTTAAAGACCTGTTCAGAGCTGTTTTCTGTTTCTCATTTTGCCTTTAATAACCTATCTTTTGTCTTAAAATAATGGTCAGTGTCACTGCATTGAGGTATATAATTCATAGGGGGGAAAAACAACAGAAAATGGAAATTTCTTGTTTTTCAAGAAACAAACAAAAAAATAGAAGTACCCTTCACAATTACAGCAATTTTCAGATGTGAAAGAGAAAATACTGCAGTAATAATTTCTTGACTTTTAAAAAGTATTTTTATTGTAGTAAAATATATGTGACTTATAATTTCAGCCATTTTTTTTTTTTTTGAGACAGAGTCTTTTTCTGTTGCCAGGTGCCAGGCTGGAGTGCAGTGGTGCAATCTCAGCTCACTGCAATCTCCGCCTCCTGGGTTCAAGCAATTCTCCTGCCTCAGCCTCCTGAGTAGCTGGGACTACAGGTGCGTGCCACCATACCCAGCTAATTTTTGTATTTTTTTTTAGTAGAGACAGGGTTTCACCATATTGGCCAGGATGGTCTCAATCTCTTGACCTCGTGATCTGCCTGCCTTGGCCTCCCAAAGTGCTGGGATTACAGGCGTGAGCCACCAACCCTGGCCAATTTCAGCCAATTTTAAGTGTATAACTCAATGGCATTAAGTACATTCACATGGTTGTGCAACCGTCACCACAGTCCATCTCCAGAACTTTTTAATCATCCCAAACAGGCATTTCGTACCCCTTCTGCAGTGCAGTAACTCCCCATCCCTCACTCCCTCCCCCCAGCCACAGTAACCTCTATTCTACTTTCTGTCTGTATCAATTTGACTACTGCTTCAGGTACCTCATATATGTGGAATCACATAATATTGTCCCTTTTGTGTCTGGCTTATTCACTTAATGCTTTCTGAGTTCATCCATGTTGTAGCCTGTTATATGCTAAATGGTACCTAACATGTGTGTATAACATGTTATATGTTGAAGTCCTAACCCCAATATCTCAGAATGTAGTATTTCTTTTGGAGATGGAATGTTTACAATGATAATTAAGTGAAAATGAAGTCATTAGGGTGGGCCTTAATCCAATATGACTGATATCTTTATAAGAAGAAGAAATTAGGACACCAGTCATATTGGATTAAGGCCAAGGAGAGAAGCCTAAATTGGATCCTGCCCTCATGGCCCTGAGCAGGAACTAACCCTGCCCACCCCTTGATTTCGGACTTCTAGCCTCCAGAACTGTGAAAGAATCAATTTCTGTTGATGAAGTCACTCAGTCTATGGTACTTTGTTACAACAGCCCTAGGAAACAGCACATATCAGAATTTTATTCCTTTTTAAAAAAGACCAACTAATATTTCATTATATGTGCATACCACATTTTGTTTATCCATTCATGTGGCTGTTTCCATCTATTGGCTATTATTAATAATGCTGCTATGAACATTGGTGTACAAATATCTGCTGGAGTCTCTGCTTTCAGTTCTCTTATTTACCCAGAAGTAAATCCATATGCTGGATCATATGATAAATCTATGTTTAACTTTTTGAAGGATCACCAAACTGTTTTCTATACTGGCTGCATCATTTCACATTCTCACCAGCAAAGCACAAAGGTTTCAATTTCTCCACCTCTTCACCAACACTTGTTATTTTCCTTTTTTTTTTTTTAAAACAAAAATGCATATCAAGGAGTTCTACTTCTCAGGTGGCTAAATACCCTCTTTGATGGTTAATACTGAGTGTCAAATTGATTGAACTGAAGGGTGCAAAGTATTAATCCTGGCTGTGTCTATGAGGGTGTTGCTAAAGGACATTAACATTTGAGCCACTGGGCTGGAAAAGGCAGACCCACTCTTAATCTCAGTGGGCACAATCTAATTAGCTGCCAATCAGGCAGAAGAATATGAAAAGAAAAGACTGGCTTAGCCTCCTAGCCTACCTCTTTCTCCTGAGCTGGATGCTTCCTGCCCTTGAACATCAGATTCCGAGTTCTTCAGCTTTGGGACTCAGACTGGCTGCCTTGCTCCTCAGCTTGCAGATGGCCTGTTGTGGTACCTTGTGATCATGTGAGTTAATATTACTTAATAAACTCCCCTCCATGTACATCTATCCTATGCTGTTTCTTCAGAGAAACCTGACTAAAATACACTCAGAGAACAATGATAAACTCTGGATAAAATACAAAGATCAGCACCTGAGGTTCTAAGAAGTGTATCAAAGTAGGCAGATTTTGGAGAGGGTCAGACCTTGAAAGAAAGGATGGGCATCCACTAAGTTCCTGGGGTTTATGGCTTTTGCTTGAAGGCAGGATGCAGTCATAGTGAAATGAACAGTCACCAAAATACCAACAGAAATTCCGCCATATTCCTGGCCTGGGAACCAGAGCTTGGTTCCATAGGGCTTATAACCACTGGGGAGTGAGGGTGGACACCAGGATGAAAGATAGCTGGAAAAGAAGAACCCCCAAATTCCTCATATTCTCCCAAATGCCTCTGGCTGAACCCTAAAATGCATGCACAGAGCAGATGAAAGCATCTTTCAGGTAAAGTCAAACAAAATCAACTGCATTTGTATATATTGGCAGCAAATAACTGGAAAATAAAATTTCAAAAAGTTACAGTGTCATCAACAATTTAGGAGTAAATTCAACCAAAGGTGTTGAATCTCTACAATGGAACTCTACAATGGGACATATTCATGATAAGAAAAATGAAAGAAGACTTGAATAAATGGAGCTATATACCATATTCATGGATTGGAAGACTAAATATTGTTGAGATGTCAGTTCTTCCCAAATTGATCTGTTGATTCTATACAATCCCAGTCAACAATCCCAGCAGGCTCATTTGTACAAATTGAGCTAATTCTAAAGTTGATGTAAAAAAATGCAAGTGACCTAGAATAAACAAAAACAATTTTGAAAGAAAACAAAGTTAGAAGACTTACACTATCTAATCTCAATATTTAGGATAAAACCATAGCAATCAAGGCAATGTGGTGTAATGGTAAATATTAACAATAGACATACAAGTCAGTGGAACAGAACAGAAAGTTTAAAATAAGCCTGCATGCATATGGTCAACCAATTTTCAAGAAATATGCCAAGGCAATTGAAGGGGGGAAGAAGAGCCTTTGCATTCAATTGGTCACAGCAGTTCACAAGGCTAGTTTAGATTCAAGGAACTGGAAAACAGACTCTACCTCTTGAAGGGAGGGACAGCAAAAATCATAATGCATGGGTCATGGAGACAGAAAGACAGGAAAGATTGGATCCATTTTGGCATCTACCACCGCAGGCAACCTGGATGCACATTTGGGACCACTCATCAGACAGTCCTGCAAATCTGTCCAAGTCTCAGATCAAAAGCCCGCTTCCTCTGAGAAGCCTTCCCAGATTGCTGTACCTCAAGGTGGCCCACAAGAAGTATTTATTATCCTGCTCTGTTCAGCTTCTTTATAGCTATTCTGCAGTCTTGTTCATTTGTTTCTTTACTTGTTCATTATCTGTCTTTCCCATTAGAATATAATTGCAGTTCAAGACCACTTTGCAGTAAGTGAAAAAAGGCTGAAAAAATAGCTAGAGGCCAGACCATGAAGGGCAGGAATGCCCCTGTAAGGAGTTTAGGCCTGGTATACAGAAACAAAGACTCAGAAGTTTAGAACAGGGTGTGACCTGATGAAATTGGTAATAGAACCATATACTATATTCATGGATTGGAAGTATTGTTGAGATGTCAGTTCCTCCCAAATTGATCTGTTGATTCTACACAATCTCAGTCAATAATGGTATATGGTACATGGTAATAAAACCCTTGTTCTATTAGGTTAGTGCAGTAGTAATTGCAGTTTTGCCATTACTTTTAAATTATTTTAAAATCCCTGCTACAAGGGCACTGGAGTAGATTTCCTTGGGCCCCCTGTAGTGGCAGGTGGTGTAAAGGGGCAATTGAAGAACAGGGACAGAGGGGAAGTTTGTCTGGAAGCTGCTGTAATAGTCTGAGGGAGAATGGATGGCCTGGCTGCAGCAGACAGGGGAAATGGGGAGGCAAGTTCCCGAAGGCTGGTGTGGTCAGACCTTCTAATTTTTAAACAAAGTATGGACAATTAAGTTGTTCTTTGTAGACTCTTAAAATTTTTCATTGCAGAAAACTAATAAAAATGTTTAAGCTGTGTTGTGAGGGGAGCTGTGGCTTAAGTCCCTCTAGACAGCTATGTAAGGCTGGCTGCCTCTCTGGTAAGCATAATATAATCATGATTTCACAGGTGTTAACTGTAACTTATCTTGACTGCCTGGAATCCAGGTTCTTGTTCTGAATGGCTTATGTGCATTCCAAGATACAGTGCCAGGAGACAAGATACAGTGCCAGGAGACAAGATATGGAGGGCAAGGAGCAATGGGGAAGGTGAACCCCATGGAGTGATAAAAGCCAGTTCCCTGTCTGTACTTGGAGAAACCCTGGATTCTGATATGTTATGAATGATCTAGATGCAGCTCTACCGCTTGCTAGCTTGGTGAACTTGAGCAAGCAATGCCTTCACTTCTTAGAATGCTGGTTTCCTCCTCTGCAAATTGGGAATAATAATCCCTGCTCCTCAAAGTCGGATGATGGAGAAAACAAGAAAATGTAATTACTTGTGTGGTGACAGCTGTGTACCACATGCAGCTCTGTACCATTTGCCTCAACCAAATAATGTAAGAGTCCCAGCAACTCTATGAGATTATTACAGTGTTTTCCTTTTTCATATGGGAAAACTAAGGTTCAGAGAAGTTAAAACAATTTTTCAAGTCTATGTAGCCACAAAGTAGCAGATCCAAAATTTAAACCCAGGCTTTAAAATCTGTGGTTCCACCCAATATTTTATGCCTCCAGATGGGAAAGTACCTGAAACTTAGTAGGCCCTCAGTGAAGTCATTCATCCCTTCAACTGATGTTTACTATGCACCTACTGTGTGCCAGGCAGTGTGCTAGGCTCTGGGGGTGGAGTGGCACACTAGATAGGTGTGGCTCCTGCCCTCATTTGATATTTGTTGAGAGCTGAGTGCTGATGTGTTTTGGGGCAGAAGACTGTATTAAAAGCTAGGTTTTGCTATTAGTCTGGTTGGTGAGACCAACAGATCAGGAGATGATGGCCATTGAAAAGTAGTTTGTTACTCACAGTTCTGGAGAGGGGATGTGCTATGCCATGCAGGGCCACATGGGGAAGCCCCAGAACTGGTCCAGGGGCAGAGTGAGTGAGGGGAAAACATGGGCAGGAGCCCTCATTGTGGTTTTCCTGGAAAGAAATGAGCGAGGCAGAGTGAGCAGGCTGAGCAGCCTGGGAATTGGAGAGTTTGAATAATATGGAGAGCTCTGGGCCACAGGGGTTAGGGCTGATCCCTAGTTGCCTGGTACCTGTCCTTGGGATGATTGAGGGCAGAGAAACAGTGTCTTGGGCTGCAGGAGCCTGATAAAGGAAGCAGATGGGGAGTGTGGACTCAGGATTCATTGCACATCAAAGGCAAGCTTATTTACCATCTCTAAGAATTGGCTGGCCCTGGGAGGGGCAGTCCTGCCTCTCTCAGCAAGGCCCCAAATGCCAGAGTATCAAGAATACAGAAAACAAGAAAATATGGTTAATTCAGAGACATAGTCTCTGGCATGAAATAGACATGTTTCTGCCCTTCAGAAACTTATAGGCCAGCTTGAGAAAGGACAGTCCTCTTGGTAGCAAACAATAGCAAACTTAGATACAGGAATTCTTCTCCTGCTCATTCCTTTGTCAAATATTTATTCATTCATTCAGGATGGTATTTATTGATTGCCTACTATGTGCCTGCCAGGCACTGATCAAGGTGCTGGGGAATAAGGCACCGACAAGTCCCCTGCTCCATGGAGTTTACATCCTAGTAGGGGAGATTATTAATAAGTAAACAAGTAAATAAACAAGATGTACCTCCTATCTGTGCTACACAGAAAACAAAGTAGAGGATGTCGTGTAGAATGACTGATGGGTGATGCCTTTTGAATAAGGTGGTCAGGGTCGGCCTCTCTGAAGAGGTGACATCTGAGTTGATCCTGGATGGCAAGATGGAGGCTTGTGATGATCTGGGGAAGCAAGGAGCATCCCAGGCACAGGGCACAGCAAGTGCAAAGGTCCTGAGATTGTATCAGGGTTTGCCTGTTATGTCTCAAGCACAGTTAAAAGGCCCATGTGGCTGGAGCACAGTGAGCAAGGGAGGGGGTGGTAGGAGATGAAGCCGGAGTGGTTTGCAGGTGCCTGATCTTCCAGGCCATGATAAAGAAGTTGGATTTTATTCTATGGGGAGACATCACAAAGGTAGAAGTGAGGAGGGACTTGAGCTGATGCATATTAAACATTGGCTTTTGGGGAATGGGTTATGGTGGGCAAGAGTGAAGACCAGGTGAGAACCAGTTGAAGTCAGCCAGGTGAGCAATAAGCATCTCCTGAGTGCCTGGAGCCATGCCAGGAGGTGAAGGCACCACTGATCCTCAGGGGCTCATGGTGTATAGAGCAGACCACCAGGGAATAGACCCTTACAGAACTGGGGCACCCATGAGCAGCTTGTCCTCCACTAAGCTGGCTTGTGAGCATGGTGTCTCAAACTAGGCCACTGTGTTCTCAAAGTGCCCAACTTTCTCTGCAAAATAACTCTCCTGCCAGGAGAAGCCAGCAAAGCCTATTTGCAAAGTGGCCTCTGAAGAGCCTTCTGAAGGAAGGCTTACCACTCTGAGCTCTGCCTTTAGATGCCAGGGTCCCTCTCCCTGGAAGAGCACTTGGCAGAAGGTTCTGGGTCCTGAGTTTTTCTCTCCACTGTGGTCTGGGTGAAATATAAACAAGACTCCAGGGCCTTTGGAGTGTGCCTTGAATCTGGGCAGCTCTGCTGGGGTCCTGAGCCACTTTTTTCTGCCTTTTTTTTTTTTTTTACAAGTTCCCATTGGGATACATTGGTCTGAAGTATTTCCCCAGTCCAGTCATTATCTTAGTGTGGATTATGTGAGAAAGGAGGTCAATATTTGTCTCTTGTGGGTCAGCAAGCCACAGTCAAACTCTGGCTAGCACAGGGATTGCATCAGCTGGAGAGACCAGGTTCAGTATGAATTAAATTTACTTGGGTGGGCTTTCTTGTTGGTTTTTCAACTGAGAATGAAGGACCAAATTGCATTGCAAGCAGAGTCTCAAGTGAAGAATTAAAATAAAGAAACAAGAAAAAAGAATGTTTGTTTAGGATCAGTTCGTCCTTTGCTTACTTACTTTAATTGAATTCTCTGAACTTTGGTCCAAAAATGAGAAGGTAAACAACAAAAATACTGACAACAACATGATTAGTAATTGCTTCTTGTTTCACTGGTTCTACCACTACTTTTAAGGAGGAATAAAGTAGAAAGATCTCAGGAGCAGGAACCAGGGTGACCGGGAGCCAGCCCCAGCAGTGCTCCTCTTAGCTGTGTGGTCTTGAGAAAATCACATTTCCCTCCTGACATGTTTCCCCATGTATAAAATTCCTGCAACACATTTTATCATCTATGAAATGTAGTAACAACTATTCTGTTCTGCCGGCTTCCCACCTTGTGACCTTGGGCTTTTTGAGCTATGGTTTCCTCATTTGCAAAAAGGGGATTAATCACACCCCAACTTAACCATAGGCAAAACAGTGGGCCATGACAGTCACCTCGGATATACTGTTTCTAGGCTGTATTACTGACAGTAACTAATGCTGACTTGCCTCAACTGTCCTGACATTTTCCCTATTTTTTTTTTTTTTTTTTTTAAGGATGTGTATCTTGCTATGTTGCCCAGGCTGGTCTCAAATTCTTAGGCTCAAGAGATCCTTCTGCCTCAGCCTCCTGAGTAGCTGGAACTATAGGTGTGCACCACCATGCCCAGCTATATTTTCCCTGTTATAATTTTCCTCTGCTCCATGCTGAATATCTGGTGATCTATGATGACGCAGGCCAAGGAAATAAACATAGTTGTTTTTAAACTTTGTTTTCCAGTGCCATGGGGACTGTCAGTTTGGGAAGAGAACAGGACAGAGCAAGTCCTCCCTAGTTATCTGAGGCCAGAAGCTAGCATAGATCATTTTTTATGTGTATGATCTGTCTTTTCCCAGTCAGAGACAGAAGGAAGCATCTGGGGGTCAGACCAGGTCCTTTTCAAAGCTGTTTCCCCCATTGAGCATCAGCATTTTGGGTGGGACAGAAGCCTCACATCCTCTGTGTGCAAGACCCTGAAATCTGGTCTGGAAACTGGCAGGTCTGGGTCCAAAATGCTGCTCCATGTGATTGAACGGTTAAGAAAAACAAACTTGAGGAAACTTCCCATAGTTCTTCTCCTACTCAACACCATGGGGGTTGTTAGGACAGAGTATGGGTGGTGGTTTTCTTTTGCATGATGTGTGCAGAAAGGCTGGGCCAGGCAAGACTTGCAGGGGATAATGAAACATGGCTTTGACAACCTTTGTCCAAATTTCCTGCTTCACCTGTAGGCACTAGTTATTTTTCAGACAGCACCTTTGCTGCCTCTTTGATTTGAACCATGCTGTCAAGTTGCCTTCTCTCCCCTCTCAAAGTTTTTCCTTTAGGAACTACCAGAAGGAGATGGGCCTGGCAGACTGGGAGGGGCAGGATGCTACTACTGCTCTCTGTTAATGTCGCCACTAGCCAGGGATGAGCCTTTTGTCATGGTCTGGTCTAGAGCTTTGTGCACCTGGTTTCTGAGAGCCCGAGGGGTCTGTGCAGCAGCCTTGGATGCTGTCAAGAAAGGCTGATGGATAGGATGGTGTTGGGGAGAGTCCATAGCTCCCTTCCCCCTGCTGATTCTTGCAGCCCTAATTTCATTTATTTTATATGTGTAGAGACTGTAAAATTTCATTGACATTAATAGCTCAAAAAATGTTTGAATGTGTCTGAATTAGCCTATTAAATGGTGCCAAAAGAGTGCTCATCTCAAATCAGCTTAGGAGGAAGCCAATAAGCAGGCCATACATGAATAGGGCTCTTGACGATGTGTATAGCTGTTGCCTATCCTGTTTCATATACCTGAGTGGCCAGCAGGACAGATAGTTCCATTGTGCAGGTGAACATTGAGGTTTAGAGCCACTATGTGGTAAAGCCCAGATCTGAATTCAGGATTTCTGCCTTCTTGGCTGGGGCTTCTTTTTATATCTAGAGCTCCCAAGAAGAACTGGGTAGCCCTGGGTGTCTGAAAGAGGACTCTGGCTAGAAAAAGCCTAAGCTATTCTGCTGGCAGGGCTTGATACCAGGGTAGCTATGAGATGGGTGTGGTGAGAGAGCATCAGAATGGTGTTCTAGTCTTCAGAGACCTCGGAAAGTCCCTCTCTCTGAGTAGCACCTGGGACTGACTTCTCTGATGAGTTATTGGTGCTGAGTTATAGTGTCTGCCATTGTTCCTCTTTCTAGACCCTTTCCTGAAACACAACCATTGAAATGCTTGCAGAGGGAGAAGATCCCAGATGTCTGGCCTCAAATTAGGGATGTGTGTGTAATCCCCTTAGTTGCTACATGAGTCTCTAACATAGCAGTCACTAGCTGAAGTCCATTCTTTCAGACAGCTGCTCAGTTGCCTGCAGATGACTTAGTTTTTTGGTAAACATCATCACAAAAGAAAATAGCTCTAATTCTGCATTATAAATGGAACAGACAGCACCCAGATTAGGCCTGTTTATCACTATAGTTATTTTTTTCCTTTTGGAAAGTTTTCTAGCATGGAGGATGCCACATTGTGTCGTGAAACCTTTGCCTGGAACTGAGTTTGCCTTTAAACTTCTGAAGTGGAAAAACAATTTTCTAGAGTGAACAATATCCTGACCCCCAAAGTGAAGTCAGTTTCCAAAGTCACTCCCTATAGACAATGAGTGGTCCATATTTGGGGCCATGTGCATATTCTCATGCAAGGGGATTCTTCCTCAAAACAATAGAAAGCAATCACAATTTTAGGAAAATTCAGAGAATCTCATTCTAATTTTTAGATTGACAGCCCTATCAAAATGGAACCAAAAAACATGTACCCAATCAGAAGGCACTTACTTGACTCTGAATATGGAAGAAGAAGTGAAAGTTAAAAGAAAAGCACGCATCTATCCTGAGGACCATGGTGGATGGCTAGGCATTTTCAGTGATTCGGCTTCTCTCTGTTAATAGCGAGAGTCTCTGGGGCTGTTTAAATTGTCGTTTAGTCATTCCAAAATAAGATGTTTCAGATTTGGACTGTGGGTGTTTCATCTATAATTTTTGGCATTTTCCTCTAGGCCCCTATCTTTAACAACCCTTTGTTTAAAAAATATGTTCCTTAAAAAATATGAATATACTGGTGCATCCTGGCTCATTCTCCCAGACCCACATACTAATTTAGAATTTGTGATAATCTAGCCACTACTGAGTTGACTTTCTTAAGTGAAGTGACACTGATCATATATTGTATTTTACTTTGGAAAAGAAACAGCAATTTTCTACTGCTGGTTCAAAATGAATTCAATCCGTTCACCAAGATAAGACATGAAGTTTCTCCTAGATGGAAATGTGTTGGCTTCCTTGACTTAGAAATTCAACTTGTCATATCCTGTCACCTTGTTAGCTGAGGAGCCAAACATCATGTCTCATACCAGCTCCCTCTCTGAGGCTGGTTTTTAAAAATTTTCTCCTTCCTTCCTTCCTTCCCTCCCTCCCTCCCTCTCTTTCCTCCCTTTCCTTTCTCTCTTTCTTTCTTTTTTGACAAGGTCTTGCTCTGTTACCCAGGCTGAAACCATCACAGCTCACTGCAGCCTCAACCTCCCAGGCTCAAATGATCCTCCCAGCTCAGCCTCTCAAGTAGCTGGGACTACAGCCATATGTCAACATGCTAGGCTCATTTTTAATTTTTTTGTGGAGGCGAGGTCTCATGATGTTACCCAGGCCGTTTTTGGACTCCTGGGCTCGAGCAATCCTTCTGCCTCAGCCTCCCAAAATGCTGGGATTACAGGTGTGTGCCATTATGCCTAGCCTATTTTTTTTTTTTTTTTTTTAAAGAGACAGGGTCTTGCTCTGTCACGCAGGCTGGAGTACAGTGGCATGACCACAGCTTACTGCTACAGACTTGAACTTCTCTATACAAGTTGTTTCAAATTGATCTCATGTCACTTCATATATGGCTTTTCACCTCACTGTGGATACCACTCACTTGTAGAGGGCTGGAGGGAGAAACTCTACCATGTTAAATGTACACTGCAACTCTAAGATGAATCCCTGTTTTAGGAATGCAATGTTTTCATTTAATGCGTACTTTGGAACTGAAGAAACAAGACTATTAACTTCTGCCCTTCATTTAGCTCACAGAAGACAACACTTTATTGACCTTAAAAGACACAAGTTACATTTTTAAAATACTGTTCCATAATATCAGTCACACTTTGTATAAATAGAGACAATTTTCTCCCCAATTTGTCTAATCTGCTAAGACAGGGGTTAGAAAACTTTGGACTACCTCCTGATTTTGTAAATAAAGTTTTATTGGAGTAAAGCCACATCCAGTTGTCTACAGATTGTCACTGTCTGCTTCCACATTACAACGGAAGAGCTGAGTAGTTGCAGTAGAGCTCATGTGGCTTGCAAAGTCTAAAATATTTACTATCTGGCTTTTAACAGAAAAACTTTGCTGACCACTGGTCTAAGGTTATAGGGGATGCAAACTGGCTGCCCAAAGGCCAATTGTCCTCTACTGCCATGTTTTGCTGGTGTTTTAAAAAGTGAGCCAAAGCAGCTGAGCTCCTGCTGTTTGGCAGCTGACCTGCATCAGGCATTTACCAAACTGCCTGGCTCTTGCAGGCACCGGGATTTGATCCCTGGTTTAGTGGACTCAGAATCAGTGTTTGCTTGGGAGTGAAAGACCCAGGTTGTGTTCTTAGTTCTGCTTTGAGCTTGCTGTGTGATATTGACACAGCTACTTCTCTCTAGCTCTGTTTCCCCACTTCTTAGGTGAGGAGTCAGATAACCAGACTTCTAATCAGCCCTTTCATCTTTAACATTCTCTGGCCTTGCTCCTCCAAGTGTGGTCCTGAGACCAACATTGGCATCACCCAGGCCTGCTGAACCGAAGTCCAAATTTTAACCAGTTCCCCAGGTGATTCTTATAAGCCCTCAGGTTTGAGAAGCAGTTTTCTAGAAGATCACCTTCCTGGAGCTATGTTGTGGTACATGCTGGTCTCCACTTTCTAAATTGAAGGCCTTTGGAAATTTCAGTTTCTGAATTTGAATCCTAGGGCAAGTTAGGTGAGACATAAAAGCACAGCCCTGTTAGTATAACATTTCCCTAGCTTTTCCCAGGTAGTCTCTTAACAGTTTGTGGGACCTGGTATGAGTCTGAGGGTCAGTACAGCCACTTACCGTTCTTAGAACATGCACGGCACAAATATAGGTCAGGCAATGCTTGGCTTTGAAATGGCAGATAGACTCCACCAGAAGAGCATTTACATTCACAGTTCTCTCTCTCTCTCTCTCTCTCTCTCTCTCTCTCTCTCTGTGTGTGTGTGTGTATGTGAGAGAGAGAGAGAGAGAGAGAGAGAGAGAGAGAATCAGGATGTTGAAACGTCTTGCTTGGTGGGGAGGTAATATTTGGGCATTTACCAGAAGGTCTCAAACTAGAAAGAAGAAAATCAGTGAGCAATTGTGCTGATGGATTTTAAGAAACATACATAATATATATTTTTTTAAATTGCTGTTTTTCTGCCGGGAGTGGTGGCTCATGCCTGTAATCCCAACACTTTAGGATGCCAAGGCAGGCGGATTGCCTGAGGTCAGGAGTCCAAGATTAGCCTGACTAACATAGTGAAACTAAAAATACAAAAAATTAGCCAGGTGTGGTGGTGGGCGCCTGTAATCCCAGCTACTTGGGAAGCTGAGGCAGGAGAATCACTTGAACCTGGGAGGCGGAGGTTGTGGTGAGCCGAGACTGCGTCATTGCATTTCCAGCCTGGGCAACAAGAGCTAGACTCTGTCTCAACAACAACAAAAAAAAATTGCTGTTTCCAAGAGTAGAAGAGATTGCAAGTGAGTCGTCTTCCAGGATTCCCTGCTGGGCAATACAAACAACAGCAACAACAAGGGCAATGGCTGCTACTTGCTGAACACTCCCCTATGTGCCAGGAGCTATTCTAAATCTTTTAAACATGCATAAACCTATTAAATCCTCAGAACAACCTCATAAAGTAGAACCACGACTATCTACATTTTATAATGGAGAAACTTGGGGAGAAATTGAAATGACTGATCTAAAGCGCCACAGCAGGGCCGGGATTAGAATCCGAGGCAGTCTAGCTCCTAAGTCCATGCTGTTAATGACAGTGCTACACTGCCAGGCCTGTTGGATCTACTTGGTCAGTGAATGGGAAAGAGCACTCCTGCAATTTCTATTTGTGGGAGGCTGGGGATACTTTGGAAAGGAACATAAGGTGGGATTCAGGCCTGTCTGAGTAGATAATTGTCTATTTGTTGCTCTCCTCTGATAGACCATCACTCCTTTAGAACAAGAGCCATGTCTGCTGTGTCCACTATTGGATTTCCAAGGCCTAGCACAATGCTTGGGGCATAGTAGGTGCTGAGTAAATGCCCAGTGACTGAATGAATACAAGAATCTACTAATGATTGAGTGTGCTTCCCGTTGTTTAGAAGACAAAATGGGGTCCGACATAAGTACAGTGTGATCAAGGGCCAAATCAATTACATAGTCAGTTGAGACTCTCAGAACCTAAAGGAGTATCTGGAGGAATCAGCGGGGCTTCCTGAAGGAGGGAAAACTTGTGCTAAACTTGGAAGGCAGAAGCAGCTGGAAGGAAGGCCTTTCAGGAAGGAATAAGCTGAAAGCTCAGTGTTTGCATGCTCTGGCCCAAGATGTCACAGACACTTCCCCTGTAGACAGGGACCACAGGGCAAATGTACTGAACAGACAAACACTTTCTACTTGGCCTGGGGCTTTGGTTGGAGCATTTCTTCCTTCCAGCTTTGGCACTGGATGGTCCCCTTGTGCGGGCCAAGGATGCCTGCCCGTCTGCTTCTTCTCCCTGTCTCCTTATCAGCAGAAGATGAACTCCACAGAGCTCTCCTGTCAACTGAAGCACAAACCATTCCCTTGTAGGGCAAAGGCTTGTGATTCCTTGTAACAATATTTAACAATATTACAACAATATTTCATAATTTATGTATTTGATTAAAAACCAAAACCTGTGCCAACAGCCTGCATACTCTAATATATTGAGATCATTAGCTGTTTGTGTCACTCTTCTATTTTAAAACTTTCCATATTTGAACTCATGGAAGTACATCCTTTGCATTTATTAAAATTTTCCCATAAAAACAGTTTAGTAAGTCTCCATCATCTTTCACAGAATTAAAAAAAAAAAGACCACAATAAAACCCTCTAGACATTTCCTTCAGGGAATATCATTTTATTTAGGCCTTTAAAAACATTTGCCTTATCTTGCCAGTAATTAAAAA
Organism: Cheracebus regulus; assembly: GCA_963574635.1. NCBI lineage: Eukaryota > Metazoa > Chordata > Mammalia > Primates > Pitheciidae > Cheracebus > Cheracebus regulus. The sequence goes on from CAUYQU010035212.1 coordinate 53,711, forward strand.
AAATCAAGACAAATGAGAATTCTAGTGGGATTATAATGACTTCAAGATGAGCGGTGGCACTTGGCTTCCCTTCTGGCTCGGCTGCAGCTCCACCCGGGCCTCCTGAGAGCTTCCGTTCCCCAGCCCTGCATGGTCTTAGTCTCTTGGACTCCTTGGGTCAGTTCTCTTCTAGCTTCTCCAAGATTGCTCCTTCTCTGTGTTTTGCTCCTGTTGCTCTCACAGGGACTTTTTTAAATAAAAGGGACTGCTTCATTCGATCTGGGTGTCATCCTTTTCTAATCCCTCCCTCTTCCCCACAGGTGGTCAACCCATGATGTAGGCATTGCCAATCAGAGTACCCCGCCCTCTGGGCACAGAGATCGGATAAGGGATAAGCACGTGACTAACCCTTGTTGGCCAATCAAAGCCACCCCTGGAAAGCCCCAGAAAGAGATACTCCTTTTTCATTTGGCTCACTGGCTCCAAGGACAAAAGTGAGCCCAGCTGCCACTGGTGGCTGTGTTTGTGACTGTCTGTGTGAGCCTGCCTAAGAATAAGGCTAATGTGAAGGAAAACAGAAGAGAGATGGCAAAAAGAAGCAGAGACTTAACTTGTAATTTGAACTACTGCATCCAATTGTTCCTGAAGCTCGCCCTTCTCTTGTACTTTCTGACTAGAAAACAGATTCTACAATGCAAATCCCTTCTTGCCTTTTTTAAAGGTTTAAACCAGTTTGAATTGGACTTCCCTCACTTGCAACAAGGGAGACCTGAATAATACTGCTTCTGTCTGCACGTCCAAATACTTTCATTTTTCAGGAAGCGGTGTTGTACTGGGGTTAGAACAAAGGAACACTTTATGCTGATCCTTGCAGTTTCCATTATTAGAGAACCAAGGGAATCAGACCAGGAGATCATTTTGCTTTAAAGTAGTAGCATCTGACCTAAGGCAAATAACAGCTGAGAAAAAGGAGAAAACACATTTCTTCCTTCAACAGCGTCATCTCCATTCTTGGCAGAGAGAGATGTGAATGACCAACAGCCATACCATTGCATAGTTTCGTCTTTCATGTAACTTTCTCATATTTGAAGCCAAACATTTGGAGCCCAAGCCTGATAACCCAGGGAGTCAAGCACTCATGTCACTATTGCTTGTGTCTCCATGGTAGAGGCTTGATTGAAAATTGCTAAGACAATATTTTTTAAATGTTTTCACCACAGAAGATGATAACTCTGTGAGGTAATGGATATGTTAGCTTGACTGAACCATTCCACAATATATACATATATCAAAACACCGTGTTATAGACCATAAACATATATAATTTTTGTCAATTTAAACAATCCAAATAAACTAGGAAGTGTAACGGCTTAAGAAACGTGTAATTCACCCCAGCTACAATATGAAACATCTTAGGTATCAATCACATTGTTTTTGGTTATAATTGACAAAATCCCCACTAATGAAAAGCTATATGTTAAATATATTTCAAAATGAAGAAATGTACTGCCCTACATAGAAAATAAGAAAATCAATTGTCTCATGTAGCAAGCAGTCTAGAAGTTAGTTCACTGTCTCCGTGACATAACTCAGTATCTAGGCTCTGTTTAACTCTAAATCGCATCATGGAAACCTATTGGCTTGGTTGGCTTGTCTCCTTAAAGTTCTAAGATGGTTCCAACACAACAACAGCCAGATTAAGAAGGAACTCCTGGAGAAATGGCTGATTTCAAAGATGTGGCAGGAAAAGTAAAGATGGGTATGGAGCACGTTATTGTGCCAGATGTAAAATGTGTTTAAAGAATGATGGGACATGTCCAAAGGACATAACAATCAGTTTGAAGGAGCCTTCTTTGGCCATAATTTGGGATAATTTGATCATTAAAATAAATATGGATATAGAGACAATAAACAATTTGATAAAATAGAAATCCATAACTCCAAACTTATATAAATAAGTGAATTAATAAATGGGAAGAAGATAGTGATTTTCCTTACAGTAGAATGCTCATAAACACTAAAGAAATGATTGAATTAGAAAAACAAACATTTGGCAGCTATCATAGTAATAATTAGATCGATCAGTAAACATCAATGAATACTAAGAAGGAGTGGGTGGAATTTTGATGAGGAACAGGATATTGACATAATCTCAAAGTCCCTAAAAATACTTATTAAATACAAAGGACAAAAGAGTGACTTTACAATGGAAAAATCTGGCTGATACTGGCATTATCAAGTGTTCAAAATTGATATCAACACTAATGGAACAAATCAAAATCTTGTATCATCTGATTGGATGCAACAGAAAGAAAACAACATCACTTCTGTGGTATTCCTACTGAAAATGCATAACCTGAATCTAATTTCGAGGAAATAACTGACAAACCCGATTTAATGGATATTTAACTCAACAACTTTGAACAACCTTTAAGCTTCTTAGATGTCAAGGTCATGAATGTTCAGGAAAGACCAAAGAACACTTCCAAATTGAAGACTAAAGAGACAAGATGACTAAATGGAATGTGTGATCTTAGATTGAATATTTTTGTTATGAAAGACATTAATTGGGACAGCTGGTAACACTTGAATTGGATCTGAGGATTACCTGGTAGAAACACATCAGTGTTAACTTTCTGCTTTTGATGGTTGTATTATGGCTATGTGGAAGAATGTCCTTATTTGTAGGAATTACACACAAAAATATTCAAGAGTGATAAAGCATTGTGTCAGCAACACCCTCCAATGGCTCTTTGTTCTCTTCTTGTAACTTTTGTTGTAAGTTTGAAATTCTATCAAAAGAAAAGGAAACAAAAACAGGACTGTTTACTGCAGTTGTCTCCTTTCATTAAGGAAGAACACTTTTCTAAGACCCTCCCAGAGCAGAAGCCCTAGTGGCTGGTAATGGAGGCACATGGACTTTCTCCAGCTGCAGAGGAAGCTGGCAAAGCAAATTTACGTAAAGGAGAGTGGGCTCTTCCTAGAAGGAAAAAGGAAGTGGGTGGAGGATGGCAGTGGGTAGGCAGCCAGCAGTTTCTGCCTCCATCTGAAATTTTTGTATTTGACCTTGGCCATTTTGGAACACAGTGCCATTAACAAAGACAAACCATCCCAGAATTCCAGGTTGTTTGTTCTTTCATTTAGTTGCCAGGATGTGTACTAAGGTTTGGGGAAACAAAGATAATATGATTATTCTTAAGAAATTCATAGGGAAAGGCTTTCATGAACAAATAATTATAGCCCAGTAAAAGCTGTAGAAGAATTACTATACGCCTGGGGTATTATGAGCTTACAGATAGTTGTTTGGTCACCTAAAACACACCAAGGGGAGGGTGAGGCAGGAAAGTCTTCCTAAAGAGTGAGAGGGGTGAGATGGCAGCCCCTCTTCCCGCTGACATGGGAAATAGAATCATGCAAAAGTTAATGTGGATCTTTCCAATTCTGGTACAGAATCCCACTCAGCGATTGCAGCCCCATGAAAGAAGCAGCAATTAAACACAGTGTGGGGAATTCCAAGCAAAGGACACAGCCTGAGTGATGGTACAGAGGTGAGGAAAGCAGGGGTGCACACAGTGACTGCAAGCTCCCCTTTTGGCTTCTGAAAGGATAACAGTAAGGAAGGAGGGTTGAGGCAGGAAAAGTAAGAAATCTGATTGCAAGGTAAAATCATCTCATTTTTTTTCTGTGTGTGCAATAGGGAACCCCTGATTGTTCTTGAAGTGGAGAGTGCAAGATGAGGGCTGTGTTTCTGAGCAATTCATCTGAAAGCAGTGGGTAGAGAGGGTGAGTTCCTGTCGGGGAGACTTATCAGGCTGAGCAGAAAATGTTCAAGGTGAGACATGACTGTGGGGATAGAGGGAAAAGGAGGATGGAGAGAAAGGACTAGACTGATTTGAGTGCCAGAGATGATTCAAGTGCTCCAAATGCAAGGGTGGGTGTCATTAATAGACATGAGAAAGGCAGGAATGGCTCTGGGTGGTGCCCCGTGGGGACTATTGTGGGAGATCACGCCCACCCATGATGGTGTAACCCAGTGGACAAAGTCAACCAGGCATTGTGCTGCGGTTTCAACAGAGAAGAGATCATGTATCTCATGATTTCCCTGTCCAGCCATGACCAGCCCTTGTTTAAAGCTGTTTGAAGGCTACCCCTTGCTCCTAGGACAGAGACCAGTCTTTTGAATTGCCCCAAAACTGGAGCAGGCTGGCTTTGCCCACCTCTCATGCCCCAGGCCCACCCTCCTTACCATGCTGTGTCCTTCTGCCACACCAACCTTATTTTAGTTCCATTCATGGATCAAGTTCACACTGTTATCTCCAACAGCAGCAAATAGGTGTTGAATAAACTGGTGGGGCTTCTACCACAGGGCCTTTGCACGTACCATTCATGTATCCATCGTCCTTTCTCTCTTTGCCAACTTAGGAACTACCTGTCTTCTTTTCTTTTTTTTTTTTTTTTGAAACAGGGTCTCACTCTGTCACCCAGGCTGGAGGGCAGTGGCATGATCATGGCTCACTGCAGCCTTGACTTCCTGGGCTCAGGTTATCCTCTAGAGTAACTGAGACCATAGGTATACCATCATGCCAGCTAATTTTTGTATTTTTTGTAGGGATGGAGTTTTCCCATGTTGCTCAGCCTGGTCTCGAACTCCTGGGCTCAAGTGATCCACCTGCCTTGGCCTCTCAAAGTGCTGGGAATATAGGTCTGAGCCACTAGGCCTGGCAAGACTACTCATTCTTTACAGCCCAGTTCAAGTGTCACTTTCTCAGGAGCACCTCTCTCGATATACCTAAGTCCAGTTTACACAAATCTTCCTTTTATAGCATGCACAGTAGGTGTAATTTTGCATTGACTTGTGAGAGTATTTGCTTGAGGTCCATCTCCCCCACAGATTGTAACATCTATGGGTGTAGTAGTCACTGTTGTTTTTGTGCATGCTGTATCTCCTATATTCAGCGTGGGAATTGGAACTCTGCTGTGCTCACTGACTATCTGTGGAATGATGAATGAATGATGAATGGGTGAATATTTCACTGGTGCTTCAGGAAAGGGCCAGAGAAGCAGGTTATGCTTGAGAAACACCTTATAGGATGAACAGAATGTCAACAGCCAGAGTTGGCCTTCAGGTAGCCAGGCCACAGCTAGCAAAAGCACAGGGAAGGGCTTAAGCAGAGGGAGGTTCTGCATGTTTAGGAGGAATAGGGGGATATAAATCTAGGGAAATAAAGGGCACTAGGGCCAGAAAGACAACAAAGCTAACTTTTGGAAGGATTCAAACATCCAAGTGAGGACTTGGTTGTTAACCTGGCAGTCAATGAAGAGCCATGGAGACTGAGTGGAGGAAATGACACACTTGAAACTTCTCTTTGAGAAGATGAACATGACTAGGAAACTGAGGGTGACTAGAGAAAGGAGCTGGGAACAGGAAACCACTGCCTTGGGAGGATATAACAATGGCTTTGGTCAAACTTATAAAGCACATGAATGGGGGTTTTGTAGGTAAGAGATACTCAGAGCAAAGTTTGAATGGTAAGGTTAAAGAAACTCGGCAGCAGAGAGAAAGTTCAAGAAAGAAAACCATTGATGACCAGACTGTAAGCTCCTAGGACTTGTGTCTTTTTCATCCTTATATTCCCAGTAGAAAATTTTTCTTAGAAATTGTGGGAAAGGAATTAATGTAAGGGCTGAAAATGTTCAGAGAGACCATAAAAGGGAGATAAAATTTGGCCTAAAGACCTATTCTTCTTGGCTCATTCAATGTTTAGTTGGCAACATTAAAAATTGAGATTTCTCATAAAAGCACCATTGTTTAATTTTTTAGATTAATTTTTATTGAAAACATTTTAATTCAATTGTTTCGGCATTTGAAAAAGTGCCATATTTTTAAAGACCTGCCCACATTAGTCACCATGTCCCATGTGGCACCTGTTGGTGGAGGTTAGGTGGCCCCAGTTTGGCGGCTCCCCAATGCTGGTCTTATTCCCAGAGGGGTTCATTCACTGTCTTCCTGGGCTCTGAGGGCAGCAGAGTCAGGTCCCTGGCTAAAGAGAAGCTCATCAGTTCCCAGCAGGTCACTTTTTGGTGCACCATAAAACATTACACCTTTGTTACATTAGTGATCTGGAAGTATCTGGAACAGGCAGTGTGGGGTTCTGTCCCAAAGCCTACACTCCCAGTGGAAGCGTGATGACATACATTGATAGAGAGGCACATTAGCATTTTACCGTATTTTCTGCCATCACCAGCATTCAGGGTCGTGGGGTTAAACAGATGTTGCAAAATCATTGCCAAGGTGTAAATAATTAGATAAGGGTGTATGTAGAATTCACAAAACTTTTATTGATATGTTTATCATGCCAAAAAGTTGTTTATTTAAAATTCAAATTCCACTGGAAAAAGAGGCAACAAGCGATAGTTGGGATCCCAGCCTGCCCTTGATGGAGCTCCCGTGTCCACAAAAAAGCACGTACATTTTATAGCTATGCGATTTGATCACTCGGAATTGCTTTCTGGAAAACTACTCCCAGAACCCCCTTGCAGAACGCCATTTGTGTCTTTAGTTGGTTGTAGCTGGGAAACAACAACAGAAAGAAAAAGAACTGCATCCCAAGACTTCTTAGAATATTTCTGGTTTTGAAACTACTGACCCACAAGGATCTACCACCACCCAACCTAGAATATATATATATATTCTCACTGAAAAGCAAATCACTGTTTATGTCACTTGCTCACTGTCACATCAGACCCTTAGGATGGTCTCAGTACACCTGGTTCTCCTTCTCGGTGGGATCCTGTGGATTCTGGCTGTGGCTGGGCAGCCCTTCAGGAGCGTTTGGACTTGCTGCAAGTTGGGCACAGAAGCTGACCCTTGGTGACGATGTACGCCCGGCCGCTCAGCAGCTGCTCACAGCCCTCACAGACAAAGTGCTTTCGGTGCCAGGCCAGGTCTTCCACGCGCTGGTAGTCCTCAGAGAATATTATCTGGGGAGGGAGTGGGAGAAATGCACGACTCAGTTTCTGTTCCTAGGTAGAGACGGTGTATCTAAGACAAGTTATAGGGTGGTGGTTCATCTATCCTTTTCTTGTTTTGACTTTTGAAATCCTTAGCAGAGAAATCTGGCATAAATTTGAGGCAGTAAAAATAGTATTTGGTGAAGGTTGTGGTTGCATCTTATCTTCTCAGATGGAATAAAAAAAAATCCTTCCCCGTGAGCAGGTTTTACTTACCTAGCATCTGTGATACTCTTTGGGCCAAATCTAAAGTTTAGTTCCGAGATGGGATTACACACCCCGGTTAAGAAAGCTTAAGGATAGATAAGCTGCTAATAACCAATCATCAAGAACAGGAATACAGAGGGTCACTTGGGCGTGGAATGAAGGGACACTTGAAATAGATATATGGTAAGGATCCCCTGAGGCTCAGGAAGTGCAGAGGAGCATAATAATACTGCAGTCAAACAGGAACTGGGTATGAGTTTTCACTTAAGACATCTACCAGCTTTGTGACTTTGGGAAAATTACTTAATCCCTCTGTGCCTCAGCTTCCACATCTGTAAAATGGGGATACAAATACTTCCCATCTCATAAGGTTCTATGATTGCCAAATGACCAACTACATATGAAAGGCTTAGAATGTTGACTGACATAAAGTCAGGGCTATCTGATTAGCGTTGACCTTTCAGAGCTGCACCTTTCTTAAATGTAAAATGAGAAAAAAAAATCATGCTTATCTCTCCCTGAAGGATTGTTGTATATAGCAAGTTACTGACCCACTGTAAGCCCTTAATAAATGATGGAGAATTGTTATTGTGCATATACTGTTGTTACCTCAAAAATGAGGCTCCAGGGCAGGCCTGTGACAGTCCTTTTCCTTCTTAATTTCACTTAATAACAGAGTTATTAGGTAAGAGGACTACAGGGTCTTAATTTCATATGGTGACCAATATGTAGAAGGTGGTAGAAAATAGATGTTGGTTCAATATAGAGAAGACATTTCTAATCTTCGTATGTGCCAAAGATGAAGTTAGTATATTGCCTGCAGCTAAAGGCATGCAAACAGTACTTACTATGATCATAATTAGTATTTCCATTATTAATACACTTTAGAGTTCCTTTTGTCAAACCAGTATCAGAGACTTGAACCCCTTTCATAGCATATCTATCATATTGTATTGTATTGTGTCACATTAATGTTAACTCTCATATTATGTTATAGTATATTATCATAAGACGAACAGCAGCTGCCATTTATAAGTTCCTAGGTCAGGCCCTGTACCAAGCATTTTCATGCATTATCTCATTTGTCCTCACAGCCACTCTAGGGGATGGGTGCTGATCTCATCCTGTTTTATAAGCAGTAAAACTGAGGCTCAGCGGAGGCTCTGGAGTTAGGTAACCACCTGATTATAATAATAATAGATGTAGATACAGGTTTGAACATGGGCAGTGCTTCCTGGTGCACCCTGCTATGTTCTGAATACTTACTAAGTGCTAGGCACTGTGCCAAGGACAGGATTTACTGGCATTATGTCTGACCCATCTCAACAATCCCATGGTTGTCTGCCTAATTTTGCAGATGAGAAAATGAAGGCTGAGAGCATGCAGTGAGGCCTGATCTCAGTTTCCCAATCTGTAGAATACATCATCCACAAAGCTATACTCCCCTTGGCCTCTGGGCTCTTAAACTCAGCAGGGTCCCTCAAGCCTCCCATCTCATCTGGCCACTATCTCCTACCTCATCGCAGCCGGAGCACCGGGGCCGCAGACTCTCACAGTAATGGCGGCCGCACCAGGGTGCACCATCCTTCCAGAAGTAGATGAGGTCCACTAGTGGCTCGGAGCACTTGGCACACACAAAGCAGGTGGGGTGCCACTGCTTGCTGTAGCCTGCCCTGTCCGAGTAGACCACAGGGCTGTCAGGAGGGGCCACTCCCTTGCAGAGCTCGCAGACCTGGAAGGATAGGGAAAGACCACGGGAGATAAGAAGTCAGGAGAGCACAGTGACATGGGTTCAAATCCTAGCTCCAGCCTCTCTAATTCCTGGGTAACCTTGGGCAAGTCACTATACCTCTCCATGCCTCAGTTTTGCCATCTGCAAAGTGGCACAATAATATTGCTTACCTAACAGGCTATTAATGAGGACTAAATCGAGTTATTTATTTAGCACAGTGATTCCTAAATTGTTTGGTCTCAGTACCTTTATATTCTTAAAAATTATTAAGACCCCACAGAGTTGCTTTATTTTTTTCATGTGGGTAACAGCTATTGGTATTTGCCTTAAGAGAAATTAAAACTGAGAACAATTTAAATTTTTATTTATTCATTTAAAAATGACAATACCAAATCTGTAATACATTAACATACATATATTGTTACTAAGATAGCTATATCTCTCAAAAAAATTAGATGAAAAATTTAAGACATTGTTTCACATTTTTGCGAATCTCTTCAACGACTTGTGGAGGACTGCTGGATTCTCATAACATCTTCTGCAGTCCATCGTTTGCATGATGTTATTGTGGTTGAAATGTATGAAGAAAATCTGAATTCATACTGACATAAGTTTGGAAAAAAGAGGGAGGTGCATTTTTTTTTTTTTTGGAATGAACAAACATAAATCATCACAGTGTAGCAACATCCATGAAAAGCATAAGGACACATATGATTTGATTCAGAAATTCTATTTTGAGTGAAATTACCTCTGGGGCTATGGCATATGTATTCAAAAATGTTTATATAGAAATGTTCATGATGTCAATGTTTTTTATAATATCAAAAATTTCTGACTTTGGTGTTCATCAGTATGCAAAGGAAAACAGCCCTTAAAAAGAATGAGGAGTCCATGTACTTTTTTTTTTCTTTATAAGAGAAAAAAAGAAAGAGAAAGAAAAAGTGGGAGAGAGAACAGAATTCTTGCTCTATTGTCCAGGCTGGAATGCAATCTTAAAAAGGTATCATAAACCTCTTTTATGACATCAATTATACTTAACAACAGAGACAGAAAGGAATACAGGAAGAAAATAACAAACAAACAGTCAACCAATATTTCATTTAGGTCTGTGAGATACTATGTAAATACTAAAGAGTAATTCACTTTCTGTTATATAATCACTTTCAGAATGGGTGTACCAATGCGATGTCAAAATCTCCCGACATTATTGTGCGGGAGTTCAAATCTCTTTGTAAGTCAATAAAAACTTGTCTTATGTATCTGGGTGCTATGTATTTATAATCATTAACTTCTGTTGCTACATTGATCCTTCTACCATTATGTAATGTCCTTCTTTGTTTCTTTTCATCTTTATTACTATTAAAGTCTATTTTATCAGAGACAAGAGTTACAACTCCTGCTTTTCTTTTTTCTCTCCATTTAATTAGCAAATCTTCCTCCATCCGTTTAAGTCTTTGCGTATCGTTGTGAGTTGGATCTGGATACTATGTACCAATGGATTTTAACTTTTTATTCAATTT
>CAUYQU010035215.1:0-12329 GCA_963574635.1 Cheracebus regulus
GTTCGCTGTGCTTGCTGTGAGACTCTCAGTCTGCAGCGCTTCCAATTGCTGTTTTCCTTGTGGGGATGGGACCAGCCGAGCCCGTCCGTCCCGTACACTCCGCACCGGGAAGCGCCGCGCTGGAGCGCCGGCAAAACAGCCACGCCGGCCAAAAGAGTCGCACTGGCGACCCGTGTGGCTCCTCTACCGGGAATCTCCCGGTCTGTGGGCAACAAAAATTGGTCGGAAAGTGCGGCGTCCACTCGTTCTCTGCGCTTTCACTGGGGGCTACATTCCTGAGCTGTTGCTAATCGGCCATCTTGGATCTCTCTCACCTCTCTACTCTTTATTCAAACTGCTTCAATTTTTCTGAGTGACTTCAAAGTTTTCATTTGATTGGCAACAAATAGCCAATTTTATTTTACATTTCTAGTTGAACTTCCTCTTGTGAATTGTCTTTCTTTTACCCTTTTGTTCATTGGAATCCTGGTGTTTTCTCGTGTACTTGAATATGATTTTTATATAAAAACAATATCAATTATTTTTGATGCTTGCCTCTGGAGTATCAGTGGAGATGTGAAGTTCCAGAGACATAAAGAAATTTGCCCTTGTGGGGTTGTTGCTCTGCTGGGTATCTTATTTTGCTTCTTTAGCTACACCTTTCATTCTTCTCTACCTCCTATGGGTTCTAAGAAGCTGAGTTGTACAGAGACAATAAGGCTCCTGTGCTCTCTGACATCCAGTTAGATTTGGTCAATGGCAGTCACCAGGAGTAGGTCAGCAATAGGTGAAGACAGAGTGCTTAACCAACTGTCTTCCTCTCTGTGAGGGTCACAAGGGATGTTTGCATGATTTTACCAAAGGTTACAGAGCTTATTGAGCAGCCGTTTCTAAAACTACTTTTGCTTTCTCTGGGGTTTGGTGATGACGTCACCATTTGTCCTTCTGGACTAGGGTTAGAATAGTCTCTTCACTGTTGCTAGATCTTGCATGTTTCACTGTCCTTTGTTGCTTTCCCTTAGTCCGAATCCTACTGTTGTAAATAGTCCTCTTCTTGGTTACACATTCGATGGTGCTCTTTGTTTTCTGTAGTGACCTCTATTAATAATAAGTAATTGATATTGGGACTAGCTGTAGAAAACAGACCTCCAAATGGAATTCTGAGACTGAGTTATTCACATGCTGAGAAATAGACGCTGGAAGGAAATGGGACACTGGTATATAGCATATGATGGCATCAAAATATCACTGACGGAGACAAAACATGAAGGGCAAGTAGAAGTCAAGGTGCTAAGATTGTGGTGTTTAGTTGCTATAGTGACAAAAGTGATTATAAAGGTTATGGGCTCAGCAACTTTGTTTTCAAGTCTTGAGAAATTCACTTCCATTCAAAATCCCCAAGGCATTTTTCATAGACCTTGACAAGTAAATCCTGAAGCAATATGGAAGTTTACAGTGGAAAGATTCTTACTCTTTATAGGTCAGGTAAATGCATTTAAAACAACGGAGGGATTCACATCAATAATACTATTATGTTTAAAATTTTATTTTTTACTTTAAGTTTTGGGATACAAGTGCAGAACATGCAGGTTTGTTACATGGGTATACATGTGCATACATGTGCCATGGTGCTTTGCTGCCCCCATGAACCCGTCATCTAGGCTTTATGCCCTGCATGCATTAGCTATTTGTCCTAATGCTCTTCCTCCCCTTGCCCCCCAGTCCCTCAACTGGCCCCAATGTGTATTGTTCCCCTCCCTGTATCCATGTTCTGATTGTTCAACTCACACTTATGAGTGAGAACTTGTGGTGTTCTGTTTTCTGTTAATGTGTTAGTTTGCTGAGGATGATGGCTTCCAGCTACATCTATGTCCCTCCAAAGGACATGATCTCATTTCTTTTTATGGCTACATAGTATTCCATGGTGTATATGTACCACATTTTCTTTATCTAGTCTGTCATTGATGGGAATTTGGATTGGTTCTATGTCTTTGTTATTGTAAATAATACTAACTATTCTTAAATACTTGGGGTTGGTGTGATGCGGACAAATAAAATTGATAAAAATGCTGTTGAAAATGTTTATTGGCACAACGATTTTGGAAAAACTTGGCAATATCTGGTTATTTTAGTAATTCTGTGTTTAAATATATACCCTAGGGCAGGCGCCATGGCTCATGCCTATAATCCCAGCAATTTGGAAGGCTGGGTGGCAGGGACAGATCACTTGAGGTCAAGAGTTCGAGCCAGCCTGGCAAACATGGTGAAACCCATGTCTACTAGAATTACAAAAAATAATAATAATAATAAAAATTAGCCAGGCATGGTGGTGTGTGCCTGTAATCCTAGTTACTTGGGAGGCTGAGGTGGGAGGATTGCTTGAACCCAGAATGTAGAGGTTGTAGTGAGCTGAGATTGTGCCACTGCACTCCAGCCTGGGTGACAGAGTAAGACTCTGTCTCAAAAAAACAAAAACAAAAACAAAAACAAAAAACAAAAAAACTCTATTTCTCTCTATGTATACCCTAGATGAATCCATGTACGATGTTGCACAAGACACATACAAAGGAATGAATTGCAGCATTTTTACCAATGGTGAAGAATTAGAAATAACTTAAATGTATATCAAAAGAAGAACTAAGAAAAAATTAAGCTAGGTCTATACAGTGGAGTATTCTACAGCAGTGAATATAAATGAACTGGATAATTATGTGTCAAAAAGAATAAATATCTAGCAAGGAACTGAAAAACAGAAAAGAATGTGTAAATACCACTTATATAAAACATTTTAAAAGCACCTATAACATTATATCTGTAATGTATTATACCTTAACATAGGAATGACAATATATTAACGTGTCAAATTTAGGTAGTAGGCATATGAAGTTCTTAAACTGTTTTCAGAAACTTTTTAAACAGTTAATTTATTAAACAAAGGTAAATAAAAATTGCAGATATTGATGGTATACAACATGAAGTTTTGATATATGTACACATTGTGGAATGGCTAAATTAGGCTAATTAGCATATCCATTACCTCATGTAATTATCATTTCTTTGTAGCTGGAACACTTAACATCTACTCTCTCAGGAATTTTCGAGTATACAATATATTGGTGTTAAATATATCCATGATGATGTAAAATAGATGCCTTGAACTTATTCCTCCTGTTTAACTGAAATTTCATATCCTTTACTAACATCTTCCCAACCCCTCCACTCCACCAGCCTTTGTAACCATCATTCTACTTTCTGCTTCTATGAGTTCGATGTTTGTAGATTCCACATATAATTGAAGTTATGTAGTATTTGCGCCTAGATTACTTCACTTCACATAATACCCTCCAGGTGCATCCATGTTGTTGCAAATGACAGAACTGTCTTCTCTTGCAGTGGAATAGTATTTCATTGTGTATGTATATCATGTTTTCTTTATTTATTCATCCATTGGTGGACACAGGCTGAGTTCGTGTCTTGTCTATTGTAAATAATGCTGCAATGAATGTGAAAGTACAAATAATTCTTTGACATACTGATTTCATAACCTTTGGATATATTCCAAGAGATGGAATTGCTGGATCCTATGTTAGTTCTGTTGTTAATTTTCTGAGGAACCTCCATACTGTTTTCTAAATGGCTGTACAAATTTTATTCCCACTAACAGTGTACAAGGGTTCCCTTTACTCCACATCTTCACCAACACCTTGTTATCTTTTGACTCTTTGATAATAGCCATTCTATTGGATGTAAGATGGTATCTCATTGTGGTTCTGATTTGCATTTCTCTGAGGATTAGTGATACTGAGCATTTTTCTATGTAACTGTCAGACATTTGTATGTCTTCTTTTGAAAAATGTCTATTCAGGTCCTTTGCCCATTTGATTTTTTTTTTTTTTGCTTTTTGCTCTTAAGTTTTTCAGATCCCTTTATATTTTGAATAAGAACACTTTATCAGAGATACAGTTTTCACATATTTTTTCCCATTTGGTAGGTCATCTCATCTCTCTGTTGATTGGTAATTCGTCACTCCTTTGCTATGCAGAAGCTGTTCAGTTATATGTAATCATACTTGTCTATTTTTACTTTTGTGGCCTGTGCTTTTGGAATCATATCTAAAAAATCATCTCCCAGACCAATGTCATGAAGTTTTCCTCTATGTTTTCTTCTAGTAGTTTTACATTTTCAATCCTTATATTTAAGTCTTCAGTCGTTTTCAGTTGATTTTTGTATATGGTGTGAGATGCGGATCTAATTTCCTTTTTCTCCGTATGGATATCCAATTTTTTTTAGCATCCCTTATTGAAGAGACTGTCCTTTCCTGATTGTATGTCCTCGGCATCTTTGTTGAAAATCAATACACTGTATATGCATGGATTTATTTCTGGGTCTTCTATTCTGTTTCACTGGTCTATCTGTCTGTTTTTAGCCAGTACTATGCTGTTTGATTCCTACACCTTTGTAGAATATTTTGAAGTCAGTTAGGGCAATGCCTCTCGCATTGTTATTATTTAAGGCTGCTGTGACCATTGGGGGTCTTTTGCCATTCCATGCAAATTTTAGGATTTTAAAAATAGTTCTGTAAAAAATGTCATTGGAATTTTGATAGGAATTGGATTGAAATGAATCTGTGGATCCCTTTGGGTGGTGTGGACATTTTAACAATATGAGTTCCTCCAAATCATGAACACAAAGTATCTTTTATTTATCTGTGTTTTCTTCAGTTTCTTTCATCAGTGTTTTAGTTTTCAGTGTGCAGATCTTTCACTTCATTGGTTAAATTTATTTCCAAGTATTTCACTTCTTATTAGCCATTGCAAATGCGCTTGTTTTCTTGATTTCTTTTTTATATAGTTCTTTGTTAGTACATAACAACAGTAGTAATTTTTATATGTTGGCTTTGTATCCTGCAACATTATAGAATTCATTTATTAGTTCTAACATATTTTTGGTGGATGCTTTAGGGTTTTCTATACATAAGATCATATCATCCCCAAACAGAGATTGTTTAACTCTTCTTTTCAAGTTGAATATCTTTTATCTTTTTCCCTTGCCTAATTGTTCTGGCTAGAACTTTCAGTGCTATGTTGAATAGAAGTGGTTAGTGTAGGCATCCTTGTTTTTTCCTCATTTTAGAGAAAAACAATTTTGAATTCTCATCATTGAATGTAATTTTAGCTGTGCATTGGGCTTTATTACGTTGAGATATATTTCTTTTTTGCCTAATTTCTTGAGAATTTTTCTCATGAAAAAAGTTAAATGTTTTCAAATGCTTTTTCTGTATCTATTGAGATGATTATATGGTTTTTGTCATTCATTCTGTTAATGTGGTGTATCAAATTTATTGATTTGCCTATTTTAAACCATCCTTGCATCCTTGGGATAAATTCTACCTCATCATGTTGAATGATTCTTTTGATGTGCTGTTGAATTCAGTTTGCTAGTACTTTTTTGAGAATTTTTGCATCTATGTTCATCAAGGATATTGGCCTGTAATTTTCTTTTCTTGTAGTATCCTTGTGTGATTTTGGTATTATGGTAATTCTGGCTTCCTATAATAAGTTTGGAAGGATTTCCAACTCTTTGTTTATTTCAAAGAGCTTAAGAAGAATTGGCATTACTTCTTTTTTAAGAGTTTAGCAGAATTAAGCTATGTTTGTGAATTAAAATACTTAATATTGTTAAGATGACAATACTACCAAAGCTACCTACATTTTTTTGCAGAGGCAGAAAAACTCATCCTAAAATTAATATGGAATTTCAGTACACCTTGAATAGATAAAACAGTCTTGAAAAAAAACCCCAAAATTTAGAGATTTCACATTTTCTGTTTTCAACACCTATTACAAAGTTACAGTAATCCAAATGATATGATATTGGCAAAGGACAGACATATGAACCAATGGAATAGAATAGAGACCTCATAAATAAACCCTCTGTAAGTGGTCAAAAGATTTTGACAAGTTTTCCAAGACCACTCAATGGGGAAAAGACAGTCTTTTCAACAAACAGAGCTGGAAAAACTAGATATCTACATGCCAAAGAATAAAGTTGGACCCTTACCTTAAAGCATGTATAAAAAAGCTAACTCAAAATGGATTAAAGACCTAAGTGTTAGAGACAAAATGGTAACTTTAGAAAAAAAAGGTAGGCAAGAGGCTTCATAACATTGGACTTAACAATGACTTCTTGAATATGACACCAAAAGCACTGTAACCGAAAGAGAAAATAGCGAATGAACAACCCAATTTAATAAAGAGACAAAGGACTTTAACAGGCATTTTTTTCCCAAGATGCAGGTGGCCAATGATTACATGGAAAGATACTGAACTTCAAAACCACACTGAGAATCAGAAAATAACAATGTGATGATGTAGAGAAATTGGAACTCTAGCAATTGCGTTGCTGGTGGGAATGTAAATTGGTGTGGTGGCTGTGGACATCAATACAGCGGTTCCTCAGATAATTAAATATAGAATTAACATATAACCTAGCAATCTTACTTCCAGGTATATACACAAAAGAATTGAAGACAGAGACTTAAATATAAATATAAATATATATGTAAATATATATATTTGTATACCAATGTTTATTGTGGCACTATTCAAAATAACCAAAAGGTGTAAATAATCCAAATGTCTATGGTATATACTGACAGTGGAATACGATTCAGCCTTAGAAAGAAACAGTATCCTGATACATGCTACAACAGGATCAACCCTGAAAACGTTATGCTGAGTGAAATAAGCCAGAAACAGAAGGACACATATTGCGAGAAACAAAAGGACACATACGATTCCACTTATGTGAGGGATCTGGAACAGAAAAATTCACAGACACATAAAGCAAAAGAGGAGTTATCGCGGGCTGGGGGAATGGGAGAATAGGAAGATGCTGTGTAATGGATACAGAGTTTCTTCTGTCATCATCATCATCATCATTACACAGAGACAGGATCTCACTACATTGCCCAGGCTGGTCTCAAACTTGTGACCTCAGGTGATCCACCTGCCTTGGCCTCCCAAAGTGCTGGGATTACAGATGTGGACCACCACACGTGGATGATACAGAGTTTCAGTTTGAGACAATAAAGAAGTTCAGGAGATGGAAGATGGTGATGGTTACACAACATGTGGATGTCCTTAATACTACTGAACGTACACTTAAAAATGGTTAAAACAGTGGTTTTTATATTCTGTAAATTTTACCAAAATTTAAAAAACTCATGAAAAACAATCTCTTTGGTGACTTAGTAATAGCCTCCTAATAATACCTTCTCTGTATCTAACTGAATTTTCAAACCTATTTGTCTCTGTTGACCCATCTTCCTTTGAATTCTATCTTTTGATCTCCTGTACATCTCTGACTTCTGGTCTTCAAGTCCTTCTCCACTACCATCCCTTATTGCAGACATTTCCCAGGCACCTATCCCAGACATTTTTCTCTCCTTTTCCTTGGTGATCTAATGGCTTCAACCTGTAAGTTAGGTCATCTGTTTCCCTCAGCTTTGCCCTCTTCCCTCCCTTCTCTCCCAGCTCTGTGCCCGATTCCTTCTCTGACATCTCCCATCTCCACTCCCTTAATTCAACATTTCCCTTCTATTTTCTTTGGATCATATCTAACATTTTAAAAATGGATTGATATTTTACATGGCTTTAATCAGTCTTTATTGAAAAATGTATTCTGTAACTTGTTATGGTATCAGAACAATTACTCTGTCTCCTCTCTCTTCATTACATGGTTCTGTTAATATTTCTGTAGAACAGGTGCTGTTCTTGGGAATGCCTTCACGTAACCAAAGAGCTACATTATCCTCTATGCACCAAGTCTGGCTGCAACCAGAAATCATTTTTGGCTGCTTGATATTTTGATGAATGCTTCTTGAGGACCAAATGGGATTCAGGGATGGGTACATACTATGTTTGATTGTCTTTTTAAGAGCTCTTCAGTGATCCTTTCTTTATAAAATGGATTCTTAGTTATTTTCCATGCCTAAATGGTAGGCCAAGTGAGAAGTCTGTAGCACATTGCCTGTAGTAGGGACTTATTGGCAAAAGACGTTTACCAAGTTCCCTTTATTTTTGGGTGAAAAGTGAAGTTAAGCGCCATCCTCTGAGCCCAAATTTCTGAGTCAATCCCCTCGTCACACCCTTCCCGTCTCATTGCCTCTAGAACCAGCCTCTGCCTTCTTGGAAATGGTCCTGCCTTTAACATACCTTTCTCCAGGACTTCCAGGAGCAGTCACCATCACTTCCTTCTTCAGGCCCTCAGTTGCCCAAGCCTGATGAAATCTACTCCCATGCTTATGAGTATTTCTCTGTTACTACGTGAGAACACTCCCGCCTTTGACCTTGTCCCCGGGGTATCATCTCTAAAATATGAGGGTCAATGATCAAATCATGTAAATTAATTATAGTTTATGTTAAAAATTGTTCCTAAAAGCCACTGCATTAAATTGAATATTTGGTCAATATTTGTTTTGATTTATAATGTTATTCCAGGGATGCTTAGCTTTGCTTCTTTAAAAGTTACTATTTTTAGAAAAATTACCAAAATACTAGCAACTCACCATAGTCAATTAAAACTGCAGAAATGTATGTACGAAAATGTGAGAGGTGACTCCTCTCTTACAGGGCAATAGTGGGAGTAATGATAATTTTCCATTCATACTTCAGCCTCCTCCAATCTTTGACTTTTGTCAAATTGCGTTCCCTCTGCAAACAAAGCAAAAGAACATCTACAGAAGCTACTGAATAGTCTACGTGTTTTTCCCCCCATGAATTTAAATGTGACGAATCCCTTTCTACTCCTCTCAATACTTAACCCTAGTATAAGAAAAATACCCAATCAGGTAAAGCAGTATATGTTATGTGACTGATATTTTAAATTTAACTGGGATGTTTTACTAAATATACATTTTTATGCTACATTGAATAAAACCCATTACATTTTGCAATTTCTTTCATTTGCTGTGTATTATTTAATAAATATATAAAACTATTTTATCAAATAAGATAGTATTTATTTGTTTATATTTTATTACGTTTATTTTACTTTAAGTTCTGGGCTACATGTTCAGAACATGCAGGTTTGATACATAGGTATCCATGTGCCATGGTGGTTTGCTGCGCCTATCAACCGGTCATCTGGTTTTAAGCCCCTCATGCATTAGGTATTTGTCCTAATGCTCAAATAAGATAGTTTTTTGCCATGAAGTGCTTACTCCTATTACAAGCCATCTTCATTATATTTTATCTTATAAAATGATTAATGTTTTAATCTCCTATTATTAACATCTAAGATTCAGAGTCAATACATTTTAAAAACTATTTTGCCTACCAAATCGTGTCCTGAATGAAAGACCACAGAAAAATTTTTGTTCTTGTTCATTTCATAAAGAGATGCAAACACAGTGAAAATTAGCTTTTGTGTTTAATAATTATTTATCAAAACTTAAATATATATTTTTTCAATTGTATACTAATGACAAGTATAGTGATAACTGAATCCAGGTGAAGCTTTTTAAACATTTAGAACAATGACCATAGGCCATAAGAACATTTTGTATTTTAAGTGCATGTACATACTTTCATTTCAGAGAAATATGGCAGGATTATCAATAAAAGACTTTCAAATGTAAAAGTATGTTAAATTAGAAGAAAATTATTTGGAGGAAATGAAGTGGAAATATAACACCAAGGTAAAAGGAATGATGTAAAATACCTGAATGTTGAAGAGGTTTTTCATGCGTATTTATTAATGATGGTAGATCTCACATGGTTAGATTTCACCGTGTGCATGTAAAGAGTGATGGAACTGTTTTATTTTAAAACAATAGCATTCACGATTTGCCTGAATTAAGCCTTCTGCAATTATTTAGATTATGGGCAAAACTTTAGCTATCAGCTTGGAAATGTGCAAGAAATATATACTTAAAAAAAAAAAAAAGAAAAAAGTTATAGCATGTTCTTGGGCAAAGGTTTCAGAGTTCACCAGTACCTTGTTGGTGCTGTGTAGCACATTGCTAGCCATACCACTTGTGACACCATGTGGCAGTGGCTGCAATAGCACTTCAACAGCACAAGACTTCCTGGAGACAAGAAAGGGTTCTGGTTCTTCCACTTTAAGGCAACAGCTAGGCTGAAGATTCCCCCCCTCATCCCTAAAGTTATTAAGAAGGGAAAGATTATGGAAGAGAGAATAACATCATCCCTCGATAGGATGGGGAAGCAATTTCATCTGATTCTGAAAAAGAATGTGGGCTTATTTAATAATACAGTTTTTGCTTGGGTTCACCCTGATCTTTCTGATGAGAGATTCTCCATGTGTGATCTGTGGATCCCTGAGAATTCCCAAGACCAGGAAATCACAACTAATTTTATAATAATACTAAAACATTTTTGCCTTTTCCACTGTGTGGTGATTTGTGTTGATGGTAGAAAAGTGATGGAAAGGACGATTGTAGTTTAGCATGAAGTAGAACATTTTGGCTCCAAATTGGACTGGTAGTCATGAATTTCTCACTGCCACACATATGTGAAAATGTTTTCCACTTCTGAATGTTTTTGATGAAGCAATAAATACTGTAGATATTTATTAAACTTCAACACTTGAGTACACATCTTCTAATATTTGGTGTGATAAGATGGGAAGTATCTATAAAGCATCTTTAAAAACTTGGAAATACTTATAGGTTTGCAGGAAATAGCCAAAAAATACATAAGAAAGTTTTCTACCAGTTTCCTCCAATAACAATGTTTTGCATAACTACAATAAAAGTAGAAAATCCAGGAACTGACATTGGTGCAATCCAAAAGGCTCTTCAGAGGAAGAGAAGATAGCTGCTCAAGGTTTAGAGAATGAATAGGAGCTCAACAAGTGGATAAGTCTGAGATGGGGTGCATTTCAGCAAAGGGAGGAGAGATGCAAATTGTGTTAGGGGAAGAACAAATAACTCCATTTAACTAAAGCAAGAAATGCAGGAAGAGACGCTTAGATGAGTGATGAGATTGGGAAGGAAAAAATGCCTAATGATGAAGGCCTCTTGTGTCATGATGAAAGACCTGAGTTTTTTTGCCGAAGGCCCTGGGAAACTATTGAAGGGTTTAAAGCATGTGGGTGGTATGAGTAGAGTTGTATTTCAGGATAATAACTAGGAATTTTTTTTTTTTTTTGAGAAATGAAGGACCAGTAACAGGAAGCCCAGTAGGAAGGTTTGCAATAATGTATCTAGGTCATGAGATCTTGAGCTAATGCAATCCATAGAGGGAGGAATATTTAAGAAGCAAAAACTACAGGGCTTGGTAGTGGCTGAAGTGGAAACGAAAGGAATCTAGGATGACTCACGGATCTCTGCCTTACGTGGAAGGATTTAATGATGGTACCATTCACTCACATGCTCAGTTTGGGAATACTCGAGTTTAGCTTTTTAAGAAACATCAATATGTAGATAGCTTGTTTTGCTGGCACAGAGTATTGTAAAATAATCAGGTACATACTTGGATGTCATCTATTTGGGATGTTGTTAAAATAATGTTAGTGGTTGAGGTCATCCAGAGAGAGAGAAAACATAATATAATAATAAGAAAGCAAAGGATGAAAACTAGGGGAAAACCAGATGGTGGAAAGAGGAAAAGGAGTTGGAACAGTGCACTGAGGAAGATGAGAGAAGATAAATGAAAGCTAGAAAAGAATGTTTAGCATGCTAAATGCAGCAGAAATGTACAGTACAGCGGATGCCCAGACATTTTGGTTTCAGGACTCCTTTAACTCTTCAGAATTATTAAGGATCTCAAAGAACTTAGGTTTATGTGCATTTTTCTAATGATATTTACTGCATCAGAAATTTAAACTAAAAAGTTTAAACATAAAATTTAAAATAACATCTTAACATTAAATAACAATACAACCATGGCATGTTAATGTAAATGACACATGTTTATTTTAAAAAGCTTTGCTTTCCAATGTACAAAGAATAGTGGTAAACGAAGCATTGTTTTAGCTTTTTACAAATCTCTTTAATGTTTGATTTAGTGTGATTATGTCTGGCTAGATTTATGTATCTGTATGTGTATTCAATCTGTTGCAATATGTTCTTTTAGTTGAAGTATATATGGCTTCATATAGATATGTGGTTGGAAAATAAAGGAGAATTTTCTTTTCTTTTTCTTTTTGAGACAAGAGTCTCGCTCTGTCACCAGGCTGGAGTGCAGTGGCACGATCACAGCTTACTGCAATCTCCGCCTCTTGAGTGTAAGGTTTGTTTCCGAGGATAAAATGAAGAAACTGAGGCCAGCACCAAAATAATCCAATGCAAGGGAATTTATTCAGGCTCCCGGGTGAGGTTCTGC